>WAAD01009158.1:872849-1082175 GCA_013389945.1 Fregata magnificens
CACCTCGAGTACTGTGTTCAGTTTTGGGCCCCTCAGTACAAGAAGGACACTGAGGTGCTGGAGGGTGTCCAGAGAAGGGCAACGAGGCTGGTGAAGGGTCTAGAAAACAAGTCTTATGAGGAGCAGCTGAGAGAACTGGGGTTGTTTAGTCTGGAGAAGAGGAGGCTGAGGGGAGACCTTATAGCTCTCTACAACTACCTGAAAGGAGGTTGTAGTGAAGCGGGTGTTGGACTCTTCTCCCAAGAAACTAGCGATAGGACGAGAGGAAATGGCCTTAAGTTGCGACAGGGGAGGTTTAGATTGGACATCAGGAAGAATTTCTTTACTGAAAGAGTGGTCAGGCATTGGAACAGGCTGCCCAGAGAGGTGGTGGAGTCGTCAACCCTGGAGGCGTTCAAAAAAGGTATGGACGTGGCACTCCAGGGCCTGGTTTAGGAGGCATGGTGGTGTTGGGTTGACAGTTGGACTTGATGATCTTAGAGGTCTTTTCCAACCTTAATGATTCTATGATTCTATGATTCTATTTGTCATGCACTGTCCATCAGGAGTCTGCATAAGGGAGCCCAGAGGTCCCCACTGGTGAGCACCCGGTTGTGTCAGTGACATTTCAGTGGGGTGAGAGGAGGAATTGATTTGCTTAAAAACCAGACCTGCAGAGGACTGGTGGGTGGTGAGTGTCCAGGGAAGGTGCAGGAAGGTGTGGGATACTGCAGGCAGTGCAACGCAGGGACTGAGCAAAAGTCGGAGCATTCAACCCACTCCCTCCAAGCTCATCAAAACCTCTTGCTTCTCAGGAAAAGTGTCCAAACACCAGGCATGGCTACGGTTTCAAAGCTTAACTTTGAATTACTGAGAAAAATCGGTAGCTTAAATGAGAATAGACCCAAGGTGCTGTGTTAGCAGCGCAAGTCTACTGGAGATTGAGGAAAATCCTCTAACCACGAGCTGGGCAGAGCTTTGGGCTCAGCTGGTGCTGTGCCCACGAGCCAGCCCACAAATACTACCAGAAAACCACATATTAGCTCAGGCATGTGGGTGAGTGGCATCCAACCCACTTGATTCATCTGGCCAGCAAGGAAGGTAGTCGGATCCCTCAGCCTGGTCTGCAGCCATCCATGTTGACGTGCCACTTGAATCCCCCAAGCCTCTTGGTACCAGGGTCCAGAGTGGGTTTTGTCTTGCCACGTTTTGTTGGGAAATAAAATGTGTAGGAGTTCTAGTTTTGCTTGCAATTACCTAGATCTAAGATTAGGTGGGAACTGAGTGGAATGTTTCCTACAAATATGAATCTTTCTGAGTGTCACACAGGTGATTGCTGACTGTAGCCTCTGAAAGTCAGATTTATCAGCACCCTGTCCTCCTACAGGAGAGCAAGTCACCCAGAAACTGGCCACCTCAATGAACACAGTAAAGTCAAAAGCACCCCATCACACACACTGGGGTAGACAAGCCTTGTAAGCAAGAGGAGGAAAGTGGCCAGGGCCAGTGTTGGGAGAAGGGGTTCTGCTTCAAATGAACTCCCTCCTCCTTTCCACCAAAGAAGTTCTCCAAGGGTTTTGCAGCAGCTCACAGATTCAGTCACCTCTCAGCTGCTGCCATGTCCCCCTATGGCACCCTGCTACCACCCTTCCCCTTGATGGGATCTGCCCTGCTAACAGCAGCCCACCCTGTGCACTCTGGCTTGTGAAGGTAGGGACACATCACTGTTCGCAGGCATCATCTCCCCTCACATTGTTCTTCAAAAGCTGGGCTAACTTCAAGAGGACCCTGTCAGTATGTTGCTTGTTGCCCTTTCTTGCCAGGCCATGGGCTCCAGCATCACACAGGGACAGTGTCACCAATTAAAGAGCTTTAAAGTATCTCATTTCAGTTTGAAGCCACAGAGGAGAGGGATTATTATTGTGTCCCTCTTTTCTTGATCACTAGGTCAGACTATTAATCAGAAATGCTGTGAGGCATTTTGTACTTGAGTGTGTTTGGCCCCATTCCCACCAACCTTGACTCTGATTGTGCCCCTGGCATCTCAGGAGATCTGGAGTTGGCTGGTAGGGCTCAGAAGAGGCCAGGCAGAGTCCTTTATATCTGTGCATGTGTTCGCTTTCACCACGAGCTCCTCCATCCATACACAGTGGATTGACAGCTCGGTCTCTGTAAGGAGTGGGCAGGCACTGCAGTGAGACGTGTTGGTCTTCAGCATCCAGCTCTCCACTTCATATGCAGATTATGGACCCAGTTCTCATCTCGCATTAGGCAGGAGCAGCGATGGCATTCATGCCACTGGTGATACTGCTGACAAGCTGATTTTCCCAAGGTTGTCGCAGATTACACCTGCACAGTTGCATTAGTGTGAAATAAGGCTCAGCAATCAGAGTTGACTGTTTCTCAGCCCAGTTTCTTCAAAAATGCCCAGCTCACCTGCAGCCCTTGGCAAAGACCTCTGTGGGAGAGACAGCTTCTATCATATGTGTGTTTTGTATCAGCAGATGGCCAGGAGATGCATAGTCCAGCTCTAGCTCCAGATAAAGCACCAGCATGGACAGCAATGAACAAGTCATCACTTCTGTGGTGGGAGTAGCCCAGGCAAGCTTGCTGCTGACCTGGAGGCATTGCTTTTGGGTGGCAACTTGGCAGCATGGTGAAGAGTAGAGGTGAGCTCAACCCAGCGCTGTCAGCGTCCAGAGCACACAAAGTGGCCTGGCTCCTTTTCTCCATTTCTAATTGCTCTTACAGACTCTTGGGATCTTTTCTGCCAGGAAGGCAGTCAAAAGGAAACCCAAAACCACATGGTTTTGGAGGGCCACCAGCTGCCGAAGTGCAGCCCATAGATCACAGTCTGGGAACAACTGCAACAAAATACTTCACCTTTCCACTGACTACGTTGAGCCCTTAAAATGCTTAAAGCAACGCTTTGCATGATCCTCTTCCACCCAAAGTCAAGCAAAGGCACCAAGACACACGTAAGTCACTTAAATTCATACAACAGTTCAGTGGCAGGTCTGGGTAAAAAAATTCAGGGATCCTCAACTTTAGGCCCCTGCTTCAGTTTCTAAAATCACCGACTACCCAAATGGGGCAGGGAGGGGAGATGCCAGCACATCAGTGAGGGATGTAGCTCCTTGTAGAGGGTGAATCAGAGTCATCTGTGTTAGATACCAAAACCTGGATCGCTTATTCACACAGGCACACACCTAGCTGAACAAAAGGGATGGGACAAAGGTACTCTTGGCTGGAGCAAAGCCCAGGGAGATCTCTTCTGCTCCTCAGCATCAAGAGCTCTTTTGACAACCTCCAACTATTGAAACTCTTTACACAGTCCCCACACAGAACCCAGGTCCTTCCTGGGGACTGCCATCATTTGGCACTTCTGATACGCCCAGGCTGCCTGGCAGGAGGCAAACTGGGGAATCCTTCATGATAGGAACCGTGGGGACATCATCCCTTTGCTGTGGCCATGCACAGAGGATGACAAGCACTTGGGCAGGTAAGTCACCACCTTCAGCGTCTCCCCCAGCAGCTCTCCCAGTGCTCCCCATACAAGCAGGGGCTGGAAACCCATTGCTTTTTCTCAGTGTTCCCTTGCAGAGTAGACACGCTCTTTGGAGAGCAGAGAGGATTTCTGACACTTATTTTTTCCTATTCTGTTCTGTTTACTTTAGCAGATAGGCCATAATCCAAACCGTAATTTTTACAGGACTCGGTCAAATCCTGTCTCTGAAGTTTATAAGTATCTGCCCTGTCATCTGCTGTGTTCCCCCTGCCCCTGCACACATCGCACAGGCTCCAAAGGAAATGTTTGCTTCTGCCAGGGCTTTGCTCAGCTGAGTCAGTGCTGGCGCCCACACGCTCAGGATTTTCCTCTCTGCCCACAGCCTCCCTGGCAGCCCTGGACCCGCGGCTGGAAGCAGGTCTTTAAACTGCTGGTTGCTCAGTAAAGCAAATCTGCTCCGTGCGTATGAGACCTCGGGCAGAAAAATGGCATCAGAGGCATCTCATTAGCTTCCCGCAGAGCAACGAGGGAGCTTGTGGGTTGTCTTGTGAATTTGTAGAGTAGGAGTGGAGCAGCAGCCTGATTGAAAAGTATTTCAGGTTAGTCATAGAATCATAGTATCACAGAATGGTTTGAGTTGGAAAGGACCTTAAAGATCATCTAGTTCCAACCCCCCTGCCATGGGCAGGGACATCTTCCACTAGATCAGGTTGCTCAAAGCCCCATTCAACCTGGCCTTGAACACTTCCAGAGAGGGGGCATCCACAACTTCTCTGGGCAACCTGTCCCAGTGTCTCACCACCCTCACAGTAAAGAATTTCTTCCTAATATCTATCCTAAATCTACCCTCTTTTAGTTTAAAACCCTTACCCCTTGTCCTATCACTACACTCCCTGATAAAGAGTCCCTCCCCGTCTTTCCTGTAGGCCCCCTTTAAGTACTGGAAGGCTGCAATAAGGTCTCCCCGGACGGAGCCTTCTCTTCTCCAGGCTAAACAACCCCAACTCTCTCAGCCTGTCCTCATAGGGGAGGTGCTCAATTCCTCTGATCATTTTCGTGGCCCTCCTCTGGACCCGCTCCCACAGGTCCCGATGTCTTTCTTATGCTGGGGCCCCAGACCCCAACACAGTACTCCGGGTGGGGTCTCAGGAGAGTGGAGTAGAGGGGGAGAATCACCTCTCTTGACCTGCTGGCCACACTTCTCTTAACCTTCACAGCCCAATTTCTTCATCTCTTTCTCAGTCTCTCTGAGGGTAAGAGCGGGTCTGATGGGCAGAGATGCTCCCGCAGGGTCGCTGGTGGCTTGGGAAGAGGACAGAGGGACCCTTGCACCAAACTGCCAGGGCACACAAGGGAAGGGCTGGACTAGCCAAGAAGGGAGGAGGAAAGCGCAGAGCAGCAGGTTGTCCCAACCACTTATTTATGTCTCAGATGACATTTCTGTTCCACTTCCCCTGCCCAGAGAAAAGCAGAGAGCCTCCAAGGCAAAAGGGATTTATTTGATCTGCCATGCCAGTAAAACCCAGGCAGACAACAGAGAGGATGGGACGCCTGATCTCTGCTCGCCGTCCGAGGACAAACACATGACCGCATCGTGAAGGGTTGCTCGCTTGAACTGTTCCCATGCATTTCCATGGGAACGGGGCAACTGTTTTGGTTTCTTCTTTTTAATATTCCTTTTATGATTATTTCTGAAATACCCTGCTAGCTGGAGACTTGGCCTCAAGAGATAAGGAAGAGGAAATGTCACAGACTGTTGTCAATAAATTGTTTTTCCCGTTTCTTGATGCCAGGAAAAGTAGCTTTTGCTGGAGGAAAGCAGATCATGGGTTTCACTCTCTTAAAATTATTTGTTTCAGAGATGTTAGAAATTGCAATATGCACCAATAGGTATAGCGTGTTAACTGGAAGCTGGCAGCAATGAAAACCTTTTCTGTAGTAAAAGAAAACCTCTTATAACCTGATCTCTGTTTTCTTGTGCATATATAGGTGATTCAGGCTAGTTTTAGGATTGCAATCTGTTCTCCTTCACATACACAAAATGAGGGCTTCATTTTGCTCCCCACGAACCCTAGACGAAGAGCTAATTCCTGCCTCAGGAAATGGATCTTATAATTGTAGCTGGAACCAGCACTGCATGCCAGGAGAGCAGGACAGCTGTGATTTTACAACACCTCCAGTAGCTGTATTTACACTGTTCAGGTTGAAAGTTTCCATGCCTCAGTGCATGGAAAAAATAGTTTCCAAACTGTCAACCATCTCTGTGGCTGTCTGCAACTGAAAAACATTTTATTTTTCTCTAAATATTTTGCTGATTTTTTTACCATCACCATCTTCAGAGCAAAGAGCTGGCGTCTGATGAGGATATTTTTATATCAAGTCTATTATTTCTGTGAAAAATCCAGCCCGATTCAGGCAGGTCCTAATGAATGGTTAAGAGCTTTTCAGCTGCAGACACTCAGCCAAGTCTCCCTCTTAACCAACTTCACTGGCCCAGTCTTATGGACCACAGTAGTGGCCACCGGTGGGATCCCTGGCATTGCACCACAGCTGGTTAACTTGGTGCAATCCGATGGTCCAAGGGGTGCCACTTGCTAACTTGCTAAAATTCTCTGCCAGAAAGCACCATCTGTAGTTGCATCCTCATGTCACCAGGGAAGTCCATCCTGTGGCCACACACTTGGTACCTCTCCCAACGGGAAAGAAAATTCATCACTGATCTGGAATTGCTCCAAGACAGAGAGTCCAGTCAAAACCCAATGGTCTTGGCCTCATTTCCAGTGAGAGCTAGGAGAAGGCGGCTGTTTTCCATGCCTGGAAGCCTGTAACACCAGGAAAGCTCAGCTAGCTCAAAAAACCACCTCCTGTGTCCCTGTGTCACAAGAGGGCACGGCAGTATCAGCTGCTTTTGCTTATAACCCTGTTGTTTGAGATGCTTGCCTGATAATCCATATGCCTCCCACAAGTGGGTGATGGTTGCACCAAACATGAACCAACACGCACCTAGTGCCACAGCCACGCTGCACTTAAATGGCCGGTCACAAAACAGGGCTGTGAGCCAGAGAGTGGCTGAGGTGAAATAAATTAATCCATCCCCTCCATGAAGGAGGGAGCTGCTGGATGGGGTGGCAGGAGGACACTTACAGGTGATGTGAACGAGGTGGACAAATTGGTAAAAGCAGTTTGGGAGAATCTTTAAATCCCTCATGACAGATGTCTCCAATAAAGCACTTGGATCAGATTTGTCAGAACAAGGTCCTGAGCATCAGTCAGACATCATGATCATACCAAATCCATCCGAGACCCAGAATTACGTACATCCCTTCCAGCACCTCACCTCCACAAGACAACAATGATACCGCCTCTCTGGGCCCTGTTGCAATAGCATTTGCCGCGTTGATCACTGGGAATGGCACGTGCTGAGCGGCTGAGCACACTAAGGGATGCATAGCATATGATATAGTAATATAATCTTACATTTCCACTGTTCCCTCAGTCCTCCATTACATTTGATAACTATCACCCAAGCCCTGCCATGCAGGTGCATCTGGAACAGGAGAGCCTGGAGGGGACCCTCCATGCAGACCTGGACCAAAACACAGCCAGGAGTACAAAATTTCCAGGACCAGCTGTGAAGAATGGGGCTTTGAAGCCCGGTGACACCAACACTGACCAAAGCAGGCAGGAGCCTTCACGCCAAAGCCTGATTCAGACTCTCATCTTGGGTTTTTATCCAAGAGCAATTTAATGTTAAAGGGAACAAGCAGCACCCAGGCCCAGGACTGGCAGCTTCCAGGTGAGTGCACATATTCAGATGAAAATCCTGAAGGTGCCAGACCTGGAGGATAACATAACGCTGATGTGCTGCAACATGCATGAACGCTTCCGCAGGTCTCTAAACTCAGGGTATGTTGGGCAAGCATAGACAACAAATACACAACCTGTTGAGATACAGCCTGAGGCAGAAGACATCAGCACCACTAATGAGGTATTTGACATCCGCCAGGAGCCTTCACAGCCTCTGCACGATTACACAGGTGAGTGTAAGGAGGTGATAATACATTGACAGTGGCTTGACATGGACCTGTTGAACCTTAAATGGCGGGTGCAGGGGCTGCTCTCATTGCAGCTGTGTGGGTCATCCAGGGCCAGGGTATCTGGGGAGGGAAACAATTTTCACGCATCCTCTTACACTGAATTCACCTGCTTCACACTTATGCAGGCAGTGGTCCTTCACACCTCCAGCAAAGCCTCGCCAGTGACAAAGTGAACGCTGCCCAGGAAGCATGCATGGAACTGTATCTTCCAGCCCTGCAAAGCAGCACGGCAGCCAGACCCATGTCTTGGGCTGGTGGGCTCACTCGGCAGGGCTCCTTGGTGTGCAGGTGAAACCCCAGCTGCAGAGCACCTTTGCTGCATGACTGGCACCAGGATGCCAGGCAATAGGCAACTGCCCAAGACCTCAGACATCTCTTGCCCAGCCCCCTCCTTGTAAGTGCAATCATGCAAGTCCAGCCTTGCAGCTACATATGACTCACACAACATCCAGGTGCCTCCCCAAATGCAGCTGGCGTGGATGTTGTTTGCTACAAGAGGCCAGCACGTTGTCTCAGCTACCAGCTATTGCAGTCATGGAGCAAAAGTAAGTCCATTCTCTCCTCATTTGTTTACCCAGCTCCCAAACCACATTCAGTAAGGTGCAAAATCCATCAGACAAAGGCAGCAAATATGAAGCCATCCTGCAGTGGACACAAACCTCACCCACTTCGTCTTCCAGGCAAAACTAAAACACTACATGTTGTGTTGGCTTTGCAAATATAACTTATCTCCTTCTGATCTGGTGGGTCTGACCTCGTAAGAGGCTTTTTTGTACCAGCTGCAACTGTCCTAAAATGCATATTGTGAATTAGGATGCAGCCAGCTTGGGACAGCTGACTTCTACTGCGGCATCTAAGACTGTACGGCACTGCAGTTAGAGCTGGGGGCAGCCCAGGGACAGGCTATTGGGGTGCCAGATCCTGCCCTGGTCAATGGAGTGAGGTTAGTGCTGCACTCAGAGCACCCGTGACAGGTACCTAGTTCTGTGCACTGACTCAGGGGCTAAACAGGCTGGAGAAAGGAAAATGTAATCACGCTGTTTTAATTAAAGACAATGGAAGCTTTCCAGCCACATCGTTACAGCCCATGTGGAGACAAAAATCCCTGTTCTGCTAAAGGGATAAAATAAAATGCATTGTCACGCTGGGGATCAAGCTGATCTGAACTTTGTATTCCTCATCTGCTGTGTGCTTAATTCTCATCATTTTTTAATTGACTGCAGATTTTGTTTGGTTTTGCAACTTTGTCTTCGAAGCTGATTCTTTGTATGCTTTATAGAAATAGGCTTTGGGGTGCATGAGCAGGGCTGGTGGGGGGCTTCGCACTGCTGATAAGTAATGATATTTTCTCTGCAGCAGGAGCCAGGGTCAAGCGAGATGCAATGTATGGTCTTCACTGATGAGCAAAGAGTGGGAGGAAGCAGCATATTTCCAGCCATAAAACAGGGAGGCATTAAGCTGTAAGAAGTTACAGGCAGCTTTGGCAACACAGAGCTCATTAGCCCAGTGGGTAGAAAATGCATTGCAGATGCATCAGCCTTGCTGGAAATCCAGCAGGAAAGAGGTGGTAAGGACCTGTGCAGGCAGTGGGCAGTACCCAGTGGTGATGGGGGGCAGCCACGACAGCCAAGGCTGCTTCTCACGGAGGTCATGACAGACAGTAGGGAGAAAATGGTCCTTCTCACAGGTACTGCTGAGTCCTCTGCCTAAAATGTTTGTCTGGGTACGAAGCTGCCAGGAAAGAGAAAGGGCATGAGACAAACTTTTTGGGGCATAATGAAAGACCTCAAAACCGACAGAGAATTGGGCTCCCAGAATAGGAGGGGTTCTCAGGGTGTGCTCTAGCCACTGGGCTGAAGTTCCCTTTTGGGATCTAAGTAGGTTTTTAGGTCTTCTCCTAAGCGACTTGCATGCAAAGTCAAAGGAAGTCTGAAAAGCGGGAACTGGAACCCAGGTTTTAGCTTCATATTTTACCATTTTCTTCCAGCCATTCCTCTTCTGTGGGGATGTTTGCTGAAGTGCTAAGTTTTCTCTTTCTGAGAACATGTATTTGGAGGAAGAGCCAAGGGCACTGCAGATTGATTTTCTGAGTTTCACTCAGACTCCATGATACAAGTTGCAATTCAGTAGGATAAGCTCATTCCTTTTTTCACTTTTTATGGATTTCATTAAGAAGCATGAACAGGCAAAAAACCCTCTAAGCAATCATATTACCAGCCTAATTTGCTAGACTTTCATTAAAGCAATTAAAGATAGAATGATGCAATGACCCAGTTCAGGACCCAATTAAGACTGAATCAATAAATCAGTAAGTTTAAATCACCACCATAAGGCCATAGATAATCAAAACAAGTTATGAGGCTGATGCTAAACAGAATTACTGTGTTAACATTGCCACAGGAGAATTTAAAGAATGAAATACTTTCTAGTTGAAGCCCCCAGCTCATCTTATTACAACCAACTTAGTGGTGCACAGCTTGGTACAGGTCCATCAGCCTGTTGGGGAACATTGCCTGGGTGCACAGCCAAACAGCCCTCCCCAGCCATGCGGTGGCTGTATATAGCCCTGGGCACGGTGACTTCCAGGCATGGGTGTCTGGATGATGTGCATCCTGTCTGCAACCCGTCCATCTGTTCAGCCACATTTGGAGATAAATCATCTTGTTGGTCTATCACCACCTCCTTTGCTCAGATAAGTAAAGCCCCCAGGTGTCCTGCTAACAAATCTTTCTTAGTCACAACTGTTGGCTCTTTCTTGAAGGTCTTTGTCTTTCTTCCAGTGGAATTGCTGAACAGTCAGTTCTGTCCATAGATTTAATGCGAACCACTTGTAAACTCAAGCATGTGACACCTGCTGCATAATGTGACTTTTCTACCCCAAATGATCCTCTGGCCAGCATCATGGCAAATTGTCCTTCAGGAAAACATTTAGACTACTGACCTTATCAATACACATTTGTACAGACACTCATCTTGTCTCTGGAATAGAATCATAGAATCATTTAGGTTGGAAAAGACCTTTAAGATCATCAAGTCCAACCGTAAAATAAAAGGAAGAAAAAAAGAAAGAGGAACAAAAGAAGGAAAACAGAGGGTGAATGTTGAAAGCAAAATCTGAATTCTTACTTTATTCCTTGGGATCTTTAACTAACTTGTACGTTATCTGGACTTGTTAGTGAAGGCTCAGTCAATGCTGCAGTCTGTTGCCCTGGGCTAGTGAAGCCCGTGACCAGAGGTTGTGGAGTCTCCATCCTTGGAGATATTCAAAAGCCATCTGGACATGGTCCTGGAAACCTGCTCTAGGTGACCCTGCTTGAGCAAGGGGGTTGGACTAGATGATCGCCAAGAGGTCCCTATCAACCTCAACCATTCTGTGGTTCTGTCTTGAAATCCCTGCAAAGCACATCAGGAATGAGCATCTAAGTACTACAAATACTTAGGGATGAAAGAGGAGTTGGAAGTCCCTCAACATGGGCTTCCACAGCAATCATCAGTTGACTCGGCAGTGGACTCGGATGTTTGGTAGCAGTGAAGTTAGACATTGTCTTAAGAATTCAGCCCCAGCCTGATCATAGCTGAATTCCCTCTCTAGATATTGCGACCAAAAAGTACCTGAGAGCTTGTTCTCTTTCTTCTTTCCTCACTTGAAATACATGATAAAATCCTGCCATTTGAGTACTGAAAAGGCATATTTCTCTCTATAGCCTAGTCCCAAACCTTCAGTTTATGCCATGCTGTCCCTCTGCTTTGGTCTGGCAGAGACATTAATATAATATAATAAATATAATTAATATAACATAACATAACATAACATAACATAACATCATAACATAACATAACATAACATAACATAACATAACATAACATAATACAATACAATAATAAACTACATTGTATTGTATTACCTATGTAACTACTCCAGTGTGTGTCCATCATGTACCTGTGTTCTTTCTATTGAGACAGGAGCTTATCCATCAACTGCCATTGAAGGTCACCTTGAAGGGCTCACCATGATTATAACTTTGGTGGCACAGTTTTTCCCTGTGGTGGATCAGGGATGTGATCCACTTAGGTGCTACTTTGAGCTGCAGTGGATCAGGGACTGGGAGGGAAAGTTACATTTTGGATGCTACTTTGAGCAAATGCAAACTTGAAGTAGCTCTGCTATAAATGTGATATATGACTCTTCAGTATGGAGGGTACCTGCCCAGCCGGCCTCCAACAAAAAGAAGTATTTGTTTGAGATTTATTATGCATTTCTGGTTGCTGCTAGACTGCAAGCTGAGGCAGGGATGTGAACTCTGCAGTTCTTGCTTCTGCCCTAAAGAAAGAAAATGAAAAACATACAAGAGCCTATATGGCGCCAAAGAAAGCACAAAGCTCGTGAGTTCGATGGGAACGACAAATTGCCTCTCAGGTCCATTATTATTATTATTATTTTCCCTAAACAAAACACTATTATGAAGAAGGTAAATAAACCATTAATTGACTGTAACTTTATCAGAATATCGAAGTTATAAAAAGAAAAAACCCAAAGATGAAGAAAGAAAAGAAACTTTTGAATTCAGAATAAGTAAACAAAGTTTGGAAGTCAGGAATTTATCCCAGTGTAATCCAGAAAGCCCAAACGCCAAACAATCTGGAAATACTCAGTTGAATACTTGCAGTGCTGATCCAGATGGTCCTTTTTCCCCACCCCCACAGTTTTAAAAAATTGTTATCATCACAGTAATGCAGCATTGTTGAGAGGCCCCACCAAAACAAGGACTCAGATGTGCTGGGCAGGGCACATACCCACAGCGATGAAGGTGGACCTTCTCCCTGAGGGATGTCCAGAGCTGGGAGGAAGCATAATGTGATGGGAACAACATGTCCCCTTGTCCCTACAGCAGGTTATGGAGTCCTGGGATTGCTCTGGGGCAGTGCAGGCCCACATTCTCTCTTCATGGAGTCCCCAAAGGGATCCTCAGAAGCCCATACCTGAAAATATGGTTTTGTGGATGCACAGACAAGCTGTGAGGTAGGTTTGGCCTTAAGGATGAGATTCAGTGTAGGCATAACCAGAGAAAGGGTAGGACTGTCTACACTGCAAGGAAACAAGTGCTGTGGCTGAAAGCTCTGTGCAGAATATTTCCTCCAGCATCACCTGGCCATGGGGGCCCTGAACCACAGGAGACCCATCCCTGCTCAGGTTGGATGGTCTTCAAGGTTGGACAAGTGCACGTAGTCTGCTTCAACAGATATCACTCATGCAGAACTCCTCTTGACTGCGAAAGAAAAGCTGCCCATAGCCTAGTGATGCCCATCGGAGCCCTGGTTCTGCTGAGGGACTGCTGAAGGAAGACCAAAGGATCTGAGAAATGAGCTTGGTATAACATGAAGAAGGGCATGAAGATAAGCCAGACCCTCAGTGCATACCAACACTCAGAAAGCCTTCAAAATAAAGGACAATCCCCTTCCCTCCACTGCAAACATGGCTGTGGATCTTGACAAGGTTGCAAGCATAATATTTTCTATAGCCCCATCTCAGTCTTGTCCCTTTGGCTTCTCTGTACTGACGTTTTATCTCATTTGTTTCAAATAGCCAAGAATTTCTTGCTGAGCCCCTAACAGTGAAGAAAATGCACAAAGATCAACTAAATACTGACGTGACATCAAGGGTCCATCGTATAGCATCAGGATTTCAATGGTCCTGTGGTGATCTTCTGCCCTGTCTCACTGGGAGCTAGGAAAAGGTTAGTGCACACTGGGTGACCACTGAGCGACCACTGAGCGACCACTGAGCCTACAGAGGAACCCGTGATGTTAAAACCAAGACATGAGAAGAAGGTTTTCCTGGCTGAGATTTTAATTTAATGGTGAAATGTGGGATAGGCCTTCAACTACCATAAGTCTGCAGAATTTGAGCCAAACCAGGAGAGCTAACTTACACAGGTGGGAGTGTGGTCTTGAATATGAAGGGATGCTCAGAGTTCAGGCTTGTCACACATGGGAAGACTGTGCAGTCTTTCTACAGGATCTGCTGCTCCTCCTGACACTGCAAATCATGTGTGTATGCCTCAGTGTCACCCTCCACCTCTAACCCACTCCCTGCCACCATTTTTGTACATGGATGAACTTTTTTCCAATGATGTAACTTCCCATGGATGTGCTTTTCCTGAGCACAAATGGGAGGTCATCCTATCTCTCCTGGTACAGTCCAGCATGTAGTCCTAGTTGTGTGGCCACAGTTACATACCACAGCTTTGAAATAGTAATCAGGTTGGTTCTCGTCGTTGTTTCTTCATTCACAATATAAAAGCTATTTAAGTAATTTGCCTTTCTCTTTTTATTGCTATGAGTTGGCCATTATCACTGTTGCTCATTTCAGCTCTGTTACTGAACCAGATGTCTAAAACCACCTGGCTTCGACTTCAAGCATGGGCCCACCTTCCTGCTGGGTGCCCAGCAACACTTGTATGGGCATAGCGATTTTGCCAGCTATTTTTAAAGCGGAAGGAATTCTTGTGTGCCAGTGAGTGAAAGCCAGAAAAGCAGAATAAAAGTAGGGAAAATTAAGAATAAGGGGGGAAAAAAAGCAAGTCATAACACACACCGGGAACACGGTCTTGAAGAAAAAGAAGCCAATGATGGAGCTCACACAACAGCCTTTGGAGCTCACTGCTGACTGCAAAGGGACTTGGAAACATTAGCGAAAATCCCATCTCCTTTCAGGATTCCCACCACAGGCTGTGTAAATCACCAGGACTAGCTCAAAGGGGCAGCAGTCTCCAACAACTGCACCTCCTCTACCCAGCCCCACACACATATTCTCAACTCCCAGGAGACAGCCATGTCTCCATATGTTGCCAGTCAGCAGCACTTCCAATGGCAGCTTTAGGAAACATCTGAAGGACAAACCATCCTTGTTTATCCATTTCCCTATGGAGTGAATTGGGGAGGAAAAAAAATCTCACTATCCTCCTTTGGGACATAAAGGGACATCGCTGCATAAAACACAACAGAGCAGTGGAGCAGCCATAGAAATTATTCACTCCTTTTCTTGCACGTGGGTGGAAACTCATGCGCTCAATACCATCAGACTTCACATCAGGGTGATTTAATTGTATTTATTGGAGGAAAACAATTAGTCATCCCTTTAAATTGTCATTATGATAGAAATCTTGATATGTATACATGATTGTCAAGGCAGAGAACCACTTGCGACATAGCCCCATTAACAATTTGCGGTATTGCAAACTCATTATGCAGATAAAACTTTTGCAATGCCTTAATACATGCATGGAGTAAATACACATTCTCCCTTCTGTTTGGACATGGATGCTGTTATGAACTTGTATCAACCACAAGACCTGCAATATTAGGCACACTGACATTCCTTGATAAAGATTTAAGCCTTTGTAGAAAACATGCTTGCATTTTCATTAAAAGTCAACTGAGAGATGTTTTGCAGTTGGGGATATTTGGGGAGTCACTAGTCTGGGCAGAATGGGCTTTTTTTCATTGTTTGATGACCCAAAATTAAGTATCTATCTAAAAAAAGGCCTAAACTGACCAAAATGCTGTTTCTCAACTAGAGGCCAATGTACAGCAGGATGCTGACATTGTGTTGACCAGAAACATGAGTCCCACGGTATCTCCCACTGAGCTACAACCTTCTACACTCTTCACTTTGGGGGCCATGCTACAGCTTGATCTAGAAAGACACAGCATGTGTGATGCCATGCTGGGCTCAGGGGATGCAGATGAGAGATGGAAAAAGCTTGGAGCTATCCTAAGCAACCCCCTAGGAGCTCCCACCCACCAGGAACCACAGCACACATCCATCTCCTTGTGGAGCCTTGCACCACATGCTGCCTCAGCGATCTGAACTC
The DNA here is from genome assembly GCA_013389945.1 of Fregata magnificens. Classification (NCBI taxonomy): domain Eukaryota; kingdom Metazoa; phylum Chordata; class Aves; order Suliformes; family Fregatidae; genus Fregata; species Fregata magnificens. The sequence goes on from WAAD01009158.1 coordinate 888,308, forward strand.
AGGCTGATTTACAACCATTATTAATGATGATTTTTTATGCTGCCATGTAGCGCTTCAGCAATGGCACAGCATCCTGGATGATCACCAACCTTGAAGGTGGATTCAAAACTTCTTGGTGCTTTCAGACACCACGGAGCAGCCCCTTGCATAATTTCCAAGGACTAATACTTGCTCCCTATGCCACCGGCATGGTGCTTTCTCTCCAGCCCCACTGCTTGGCATGCCCTTGCCAGGAGCCCAGAGCAATTTCCCAGCCCTTTCAGATGGCTCTGGAGTATTGGGAACTTGAGCATCTTCCACACTAACGCAGGAGCTGCTCAGGAGCTGGGACCATTGCCCTGCCAATGCCCAAAAGAGGATTGGGCTGGAGGTACTAAAAGTACCATGTGGCCATCCTGTACCCTGCCCTGCCTTAGAAAGACCAGCACAAATGAAATCGGGTCAATGAATAAGGGAAGAGAAGGCAAGGGAATGATTTCCATGTGGAAGAAGGAAAAGTATCACACCAAACTCTTCTGCAGATAAATGGTGGTACTACATGGCGGTTCAAGGAATAAACGCTAGTATTTAGGTGGTGATGCTTTGGAAAGGATGGGATAATTAGCTCAGCTCTCTGTCCTATTTTGTGCAGGCCAATAATCACAGCATCTTGGTCCCCAAAATGCAGTTCATTCTGCAACAGGTGAGAAAGAAATATCTTGCAGGAAGAGAAAAATACTAAGTATTGAGTGAAACAGTCTAAGTTTTGACTAAGAAAAATGAACCAGATGAAAAAAAAAACCCAAAGAGACACACCAACATGCTTCTTGGTAGTCCTGAGCGTTAGCAACCCAGGGAAGGAATTTTTGATGCGGATCAAATTTTTAAGCATTGTAGTAAAAAAGGAACCCTCCCCTCCCCGACTCCCTGTTTCTAGATGTGTGTACATGACTGCTGCATAGTTTTAAGCTGCTCTGGATGGTGACTCTTCCTGTACATGCTGCAGAGCATTCAACAGAAAGACAAAATACATTACCAGGCTTTGCAGTATCTTGTTTACAAAACATCAGTTTTTGCATTTACTCAAACTTAACGATGGATTTCGAGTTACAGATACATTGACTCATTTAAAAGCAAAACGTAGAAGTAAACCCCTCGAAGAAAAGGTTGGGTTGAGTGTGCATAAAGAAAAGGCTTGGGAAATACAGAAACAGTGAACAGCAGTTTAATACATGCAGTGCAGTATCATGCATTTATTGGACATCTGATGTCATCATTAGTTCAGCAGTGTTTTTTCACAATGCTTGTGAGCGTACATGCCCTGATTCCACTCTGGAGCATGGAAAAATATAAGAGCCGCTCTTCTGACTGTATCATTTATGAAGAGGAGGAAAAAAAATAGCGACCTGGACAGCTCAGTGGCACGGTTTGTGGTGGGGAAGGGGTCTTGAAAACCAGAGTCTGGGATAAAGAGCCTTTATCCTCCATTACAAACACTATTTACACAGCTTTGACCACTTCAAACTTCAACTGCGCAAAGTCAGACCAAAAAACCTGAACCAACTCCTGATCTCCCACCGGTGGGATCTGTGATCCATGGGGCCGCAACACACACTTACACACACACACGCACGCACACACATGTGTGTCACGGAGACCGGACAGGATGGGAAGGCAGGACCCAGCTGCAGGGATGCGGGGAAAAAATGAAAGGGATTGTGCAAAATTTACTGCTGGGCAAGAAATCTGGAATGACTAATTTACCAGGGGAAACTCTGTTCATCCAACATTTGTGAGCCGGTTGCCATTTCCTCACTCAGCCATTGCTCACAGTGATTTGCCAACTAATCCTCCACGTTTGGTTTTGATGCTGTTTTCCTTGGATGCTGTAGTCTCCGGGTGTGTTTCCGCTCTTTGCTTGAATGAGCGTAAATTCTTAGCATCAAGCTTCTGGTGCAAATAAGCATGATAACGAAGGCAAAACTCCCTTCCCATGAATAATTTCTGGGATGCATTCAGGCCCCAATTCAGACGGATAAATGTGCATGCGAGCAAGAACGCAAGTAATCCCATTAAATGGGAATTTCCAAACACTGAAAGGATGATACTTCTGTACCTTGGGGCTCAGTCTAGAAACTGTTATTTTGCCAGTAGATAAATCCCCTGACCCTTTGAAGAGAGAGCAAAAGCAACAGGCTCCAGTCTGCATGAACTTGTTGGCAAAGTCAATCTGGTGTTGTTAAGTAGTGCTCACCCAGCGCTGCTCAGGGCTGGAGCTGTTATCACAGGGGGAAATAATAGCACAAGTTTCCTTATACCTGATCTAGTTAATGCCAAGTTCACATCAAAGGACAATATTCTCCTTGCTCACCAATGGCTGAAAGGTCTCTGGCTTTCCCTGGGGGCTTGTTTCACTAAAAACAGGGCCACGCTTCAGGAAGAGGCAGCCTCAGGACCAGCTGCCGCTGCGTTTCTGGGGCACCCTGGAGGTCTGTGCTCTGGTTTGCAGAGGGTTTGGGGAGAAAAGCCAGAGGTCAGGGGCTGTGTTGGCTCCTGGGGCTGGGTAAAGCTTTGGACAAGCCCTGAAGTCCCTCAGGGCCAGGCAGGGGCCCAGAAGAAGGAGAACTGGTTATAGAAAAAATACTGTCAATAGCCATGGAGGTATGCAGGACACATGCACAGCAGAAACCCGTGTCTAATGTCTACTGCAGAACTACATGGAGATGTCTACCAGTGGGCTATCATCCCTTTTTGTGGTTTGATTCATATCAGGAACGAACCTCTATCATTGCTTTGTTTTATTTCAGCACCACAACCATAACAGACACACAAGGCATAGGTAAAAATCCTACTTTTTTTTCTCCACTTCTCCACCCACTACTCTAATGGCACCTGTACAATAACAACCAGGACAGAAGACATCACCAGCAGAGTAACACAGTCTCAGGAAAACATCACCGCCAGGTTTTCCCCGTACTCCTACCTCCCCACCAGCCGTGCCATGGGGCCAATATCCACTTTGTGCTTCAGGAGGGGTGATCCAGCAGAAAGTTAGGATGCTCTGGGAATGAAGTCACATGCAAGATCAGCAGTGGAAGCGCCTGCCAATGCAATACTGACTTTCAGCTCGCAGAGTTCACAGGCAGCCTGTCCTCACAACTTCTGCAGGCTAAGGGGCCAGCTGGAGGTTTTCTGGATTTTTTTTTTTGTTTTCCCAGCAAGAGCACTGCTGTTGGCATCAGAGATGGCCTCTGTGACTCTGGAGGTAAAAATCAACAATCAAAGCTGCAAGCAAAGAAAAAGAAGGGGAAGGAGCTGAGGAAAACAAGTTACAAAGGAAAAACACATCGGTGCCAATAAAGTGAAGCAGAAAAGGGTAACAGACAGGGGGGTCCAGGCTGAAGTGCTCATATGAGGAGCAAATCACACATTGTTTAGAAGGATGATCCATTGGGAAAGAGCCCAGAGGGATTTTTCTACCTGCTCCTTCACAGCAAGGTCAGTTGGGGATTTGTGTTGAATCTTCTACTTTGGGGCTATTAGCCCTTTCCCCACATGCACACATTATTTACTCCTGGCTTTGCATTCGCATGTGAGAGTGGCTGAGCAGAGGCAGGTTGGGGCAGGGGAAGGACATGCAACGGCACTGGAGCATCCCCGGCAAGCAATGCTGGAGTGTTTGCCGTAGCAGGCTGTGCTGCCGAAGGGCAAACAGCTCCAGCCCCCTCTGTAAATCTGGCCTGGGTAAGTCATCCCAGTTAACAGATTTACCCAGATTTAAACTGAGAAGTTTTAACCGAGAGATGCTTCAGGACTCAATGACAGGAGAGATCTCTAAGCATTTGGTGAACTCCGGTCAGGTCTCCAGCTGTGTTTCACTGATACAAGAAAAGAGCTTCCCACCACCCAAAGTTGTAGCAGAAAGAAACAATTTTACTTTTAAGTGCTTCTGTTTCTTGTCTTAAGATCCCAGCAATTGATAACAAGCCAAAGGGAATGACAATAAATTACACAACTACGGCAGAATATTACTTGCAGGAAGGAAAACAAATCACCCTAATTCCAAGTGTGGAAGGAAAGAATACCCCTCCCAACAAAAACCACAGAAAGCATCCAGCAAGGAGGGGCAGCCAGTGTATGGGAACCCCCTCCCAGCTGCAGGACAGCATGTCTGCCTTTGCTCCCATCACTGCTCTTTGTTTTGCAGATGGAAATCCATTTGCTTTTCTTTTTTTCTGCAAGATACGTTTGGACGCTGTATTTTGATTAGTGGCTTCAGTAGCTACCTCAAGTTCAAACCAGACCTTGGGTTTCAAAAGAGAAGGCAAAGAGGGAACACTTGAGCCCTAACCTTTAAAACCACTTTACAAAGACGAAAATATTCCCTAACCGAATCCTGGTTTTGGCTGCATGTGTGTAAACGTGGGGAACTCCACTGATGCCAAACTGGGAGACTGCCTATTTACATCCCTGCAACTGGAGCAGAGTAGGGCCAGCTGGGCTTATGAAATCATGGGGGTTCAAAAATAACTTGAATTTCTTGGGATAGGAGTCTCTCCTAAACTAAAACTTCCTTACTCAGGCTGGCAAAATAAAGTGGCCTTAGAATGAGTTTAAATTGTATTAAATTCATTTTCAGATACCTTTGCAGCAAGACATAAAGAGCTCCTAGGGTAAATGCTGATAAAGCTCTCCCTACGCTTTGTCAGTGGGGCAGGAGCATATGGTGGCAATGGCCAGGCGGTGGGGACAAGGGCGTGACTTGCGGCAAGCAGATCCCCTGCCTTTTGGTCTGCCCAAATCTTGGTCAGAAGTCCTCACCACGGAAATTATATGGAGTTTTGCTACCAACCCCCAAGAGATCAATATCTGTCATCTTTCCTAAAATGAGAAGCTGAAGTTGAAGCTCTTCTGCGTGAGCATCCATGCCAGCTGCAACATGGTGGGGGGCACTGGGGCCCCCAGGGCCTCACTCAGGTGTGCCACAGCCCTCCAAAAATGGGGAACAGCTTAATACCAAGGAAACTAGAGATCTATCGGGTGCGACAGGTTTAAGTACCACCAAAGGAGTGGCTATTTCAGACAGAGTCAGCGCTCACTGCCACCTGCTTTTCCAGCTTTTAGCACTGAAAGTACGATGGATGAAATCCCGGCTCTGACATTTGAAGCGAACCGATTGAAGCTGAAGCAGGATTTTGAAGTCTCAATGAAAAATAGGTATCATGTTTTTTCCCAGCATGGTCACTATTGCCTGATACATTCATCTGTGTCTGTGACTGGCTTACAATTTCTTGTGCAGGACAAATGAGGTGAGCGGGGCAATAGAGCGCACTGCAGGAAATGGCTTGTGCCTCTGGCTGGGGATGGACCTGTGTGGGGTGCAAGAGGCTCACAGCAGCTGGGGAAGCGTGCCTGCCTCTGCTGCCCGCCTCCCGTCTCTCCTCCTCGAAGGAAAATCACAGCTGGGAATGGCACAGAAGTAACCTGGAGCCCTTTGGCAAATCTGGACAGATTTGCTCTCCTGTCTGTTTCAAGCTGCTTTAATGCACGGCTGCACAACAGTCATGGTGGCTGTTCCTAAATGATGTACCAGCACACGGCACTTGGGAAGGGCATGTATTTAATAATTAAAAAAATGGGGAAATTGAGTTTGCTTTTGTATATGAGCTTCTGGGGAGGAGGGGAAGGGAGGCAGTGCCACCAATGCCCCTGCGTGTGCCCGTGCCTTTCGGCAAGGCCCTGCTTTCCCAGTTCTGTGCTCCTTGCCAGCCCTCAACCAGAGCTAAGCGTGATGGAGCAATGCTACACCAGATCCTGCACTTTGCACCCAAGAACCTGCCAGTGCTTCACAGAGGGGTGCAAGCATCACCCCTCTCCCTGGGGGTGAAACCCAGGCACGCAGAGATTAAGGTCCAAACTTTTCTATTTGGTTTCCAATGCTCAATTTTGGCCACTCTGGGAGGTGCTGAGCATCAGCAATGCTGGGCAAAGCCCCGAGGAGCTGCAGGGGCTCAGCACCTCTGGCGTGGACACCTTGGGTTGGATGCACTCAGTACCAGAGGCCAGACTGGGAGGAGGCTGGTGAATTAAATGTCTTGCTCGAGGGCAGCGCAGCGAGTCAGTGGCAGGGGAGGACTATGACTCCTGGCCCCGCTTCTTCCTTTTCTTTCACTCTGCCCGTAACACACAGCGACTCGAAGGAGATAAATGCTTCAGGATGAGACTGTGCTCTGTCATTTCACTTGCTCAGCTCTGGTCGGCTCCTGACTGGCACCGTGTACCTGCCTCTCCTCTGAAACAAGGGGGCTGCAGTTCCCCAGTGCTACAGGAATGAGGCCAAGGATGAGCTGACTCTCAGCTGCTGGCAATTTAACTCTTGCCATGGCTTTCAAGGAGGAGGAGGGAAAGGAAAGCAGCGGTTTCTTAATCTGAGCAGTAACAGCTCTGCAAAAGCCAGGCAGACTTGCAGTCCAACTTGAGGAGCGAGAGATGGCATGCTATTGAAATCCTCCCGTGTTGCAAAGTTAATGTCAATTCCTACCTACAGAAATAGCCTATCCCCCAGCAAACTGGAAAGAGGGACATTACTGGAAGTACTTTTTAAAAGAAAAAAAAAATATAATGCTCAGAAAAGTATCTCTATTTAAATAATCCAGTTGAGATGTTTGTAGTTAATGGAAAAAAAATACAACATATACTGTTACCTACACTGAGAAGAGAGTAAATCACTGGGGAAAAGAATGAGTGTTCATTAGTTAGAACATTGCTAGACTCACATATATATATATATATTTATATATATGTATATATATGTACAGCACCAGAGACTGTTAGATCCGTTCCCCCTGGAGTCATTGCAGTTTGTGATAAATGAAACATTTCAGAATTGCAGTATAAAATATGGCCATAAAAAATCTTCTTTCTTCTAGTCCTTCTCTGAGCGTGCACCGCAGGGTGGGATCGCGCAGAGGAACCCTGCCAGCCCAGCCGCCTGCCCTCTCCTCGCCGCTCCGGCTCTCACTTGCTCCCTGTGTGCACTGTGGTCACTGTGGTGGGTCTGGGTCTCCGGTCGCCTCCTACCGCAGAAACGCCTGAAGAAGCAGATGAAACAAAACTACAGAGAGTGGATGGAGACATACCTAAAAGGAAAGCCAGAAACAGAGTTAGAAATGTTATTTTTGGAGGCGGGAATGTGGGCAAAGCTGCATTTCTTTCGTAGCATGCTACAGAGCGGAGGACACCGCAGCTGGAAACAGCACTCCGGCTCTTCCTGCAGCGATGGCTTGGCTGGGTATCTCCACGGGCATCTTCTGCCCTCCTGGCCCACGACTGTTCACCTACTGCCACCACTGGCAGTTGCACACGCATGTCGCAATGAATAAATGTCCAGCCTTGGTACATGTTCAACCAGACTGATTCCACATTTCTGGGGCTGAAGACAAAGAGTTCTGGGATTCAGAAATCCCTCCAGCACTGTACTTGCTCAGAATAATTTTCCTCATGGGCATGTTAAAGATGATTAAACTTCTCATCATGGCCATCTAGCTAAACGAACAGACTGTGCACCTGGACTAAAAAAATCTCCCCAGGCATCCTGCAAAGCTGCTGATAAAAAAGTACAGTGAGTCAAATTCATTGGTGAGTTCCAGTAAACCTAGAGGGAATGTAGATTTGTGTGACTTGGACATCATTCTAGCGACAGCTTATGTCGCTCCAAGTTTTGCTGGTATGTCTCCAGGACTTCCAGCTAAGAGACGTAGGTTGATGTAGGTTGAGTATCTGGACCCAAAATTTACGCAGGCAGTTCCTTTTGAACTAATCAAAGACTTCTGACAGATAATTTTTATGAAATAATGGGGGGGGAGGGAGATAGCTAAATTAAAATGTTTATAGAAAGTGTCTACTTCCAGTGAACCCTCCATCACAGCTTTAAAAACACAGCTCTCCAAAACATCACCCCTGAAAACCCAAAGTAGGCTGGATTTTGAATGACAGATTTGAGATTTTGCTATTCCAGCAAAATGTCAGCAGTTTCTATGGAAAGCATTAATGAAGAGAAATTAAATATATCCTTGCCAGAGCTTTCCGCGGATGAACTACCCCTCTCCCAGTGGCCCCTGAGACCCCACCAGGGAGATCCTTAGATTTTGGTGGCATGGTCACCAAAATGCAGTTTGGCAGCCTTGTAGACACTGATGTGCAAAGGTAGCTCCAGTGTGAGAAAAGCTGCTGACCGGGGACCTGGCACGGTCACCTTGCTCTGACAAGATGCAGGCTCAGAGTGATCAGAAATACAGTTCATTTTTCCAGCCTGGTGAATAAAGGATGGATGAAACCTATATTAATATATTCTTAGAATGGAGTTTGATACAGCCCCTTGACTACTCAGGATCTTTTTGATGCTTGTTATGACTTTTAACTACTTTTCCATGTTCAAGGTGGCATTTCAACCTCAGGGATGACTATGCTGTACCTACACTTGGCCACATCCCGTTTCCGAGCAGTATCAACATTTGACACCTTGGCTTCATGCTGCAATTTATCTATTACCTTAAAAATACAGAGATCTAGGTCCTGTAATTAATCTAGGCAGTCCAATCATATCTAAACAGAATAAACCAGGCACGGACTGAGAATCAGGCCAATACACTTGAGAAATCCCAACTAATTCACTTAGACTTTCCTGACAGGTAGCATGATCCAGCCTAATGCATCACCTCTGCTCTGCCCTAATAGAGAGAACAGAGTTAGGATGCAGCCTGACATAACCTACTCTCAGGCGAAGGCTGTATTTAATTGTCTTCAATGGTGTGAAATTGCTGCATTTGAAACTACTTGGAGAGCTCATTAAATGTCTATTAATAGCATTAGGCGGTATTATACTTTGTAATGGTGGCACAGCTGTTTCATGTAACTTGTTGCATGGGATCTTTCTCGTCCAAGAAATCTGTCCCCAGAGAAAACCACTGAGAAAGAAAGAGGCAGGACAGAGACCTCAGAGGTTTCCTTTTTCCCAACAGGATGTATTTGGTGGAGTGCATTTGCTATGTCAGCTCCCTCTTAATGTCTCTCCTTGTGTTTGCTGCTGGCTCTCCTCACTGGTTCTCTGGGGCTCCAGCATCTCCTAACTCTTTAATTAGTTTCTTTGAGGAAGGGAAGCTCTTCTGTATTGTCTGCCAAGCTGGACTTAACGTGGGATGCCTGGAAATCTTTCGATACTTTTCTGCCTTATATTTCTGACATGAAAAAACTTGACCTATCTTAACACATCTGGTTTTATACTTCGTGTCCGGGCTGACTTCTCCACCATGGCAAAATATGGTTGGATTCCGTACAGGGACCTGCTGGATTCTGTAGTGGTTAAACAGGCTTTGTCCTCTTCCCACCCTTCTTGTTCACAGATGTTTTTCCGTTACTTTTCGGACTACTCAATGCTATTAATTAACACCATTTGAGATTAATCAAATGGATGGATGGAGATTAATCACCCACCAGTTTAACACCAAAGCATGCCATCAGATGCTTTAGACCTAACTGGGGTCTAGCGTAACCATACTGCAGCAGGAACCAAAATAAAGGCGCATCTCTCCCCTGTAAGGGGTTTTCTATATCGCTGCATTGCCAGTGCATGGTTGGAAGTGCTTTGCAGCTGGTCAGTGCTGCATTGCTCCTTTGCAGGTGCCAGATGTGTGCCAGGAGCACAGTGATGCTTTTTTGACAGTAGCTGTAGGATTTGGCAAACTGGGCACAGGGCATGAATCCCCATCAGGCCTGGGATGCAGAGGGAAGGGGCTCTCCTCTGGCTCAGCCACAGCACAGGCTGGGAAAAACACCTCACGCAGTGCCCAGAAGTCATATCCCACCCCAGCCATGGGGGAAACCGTGCCCATGACAGCAGGAGAAACCACAGCTTCCATACAGAGCCGCGGGGACTGCGGCTGGTGGCGTGTCCTTGTCAAGGAGCAAAGGTTGGCAGGCAGGGGTGGCAGAGGCAGATAGCAGTGCCATCCAAAATCCATCCTGAATAGTAGGTGCTTTCGGTTCCAGAATAGTGCCAGGTATAGTCTAGAAATGACGACCTCAGTCCCCAGTGAAGTAAGCACTGACTTGCAATACCATAAGCTATTAGCATTCCTTTTTGGTGCCGCACCTTAAAATAATTTCCTTTAACTGTAAAGTCCACATCCCTCCATTTCATGATATAAAAATCTCTACAGATGAACAGCAGGGAATAAAAGAAATGCTCAGAAGCTGGAGATTAAATAGGCTTCATTTCTGTCTTCCAGGTGATCCCTTCACTGCCACGTCTCCTTCCCTGGCATTCAGAAAAAATATATATCCCAAGCACCTGACTCCATGGGGCAGCTTGCAAATCTCAATTATAGCATATAACAAATGAGGCAGTGGGCCAAGTCCCGTTGTGGTGTGCAGAGCCTGAGTCCTGCTCAGATAAATGAGCCTCTTCATGCAGGAACTTAATTTGGCCCAGGAAGAGGGAAGCTGGGTCAGACTGGCAGGATCAGTCTCCTCCATGGAAAATGGAAAGTAAGCCAATTTTTACAGAAAAATGTGTTATCATAATACTGGAAACTCAAACATAAACAGTTTGAGTAAACTTTTTCAGTTTTCAACCAAATACAAAACTCTTTTACTGTGGGGGTCTGGGTCTTTTTCCCAAGAGAAAGCCCTTTTTCTCCACAAGAAACAGTGTTTTTCTCTCAAGAATGCATGGAGCTAAAAACTCATTTTTTTTAGCGCATAAACTTTTCCAATTGAATCATTACTTTTTTTGACCAGCTAAAAATGAAGGCCTCGGTCCCTTTTCAGTCCTTATTTTAAACACCTGCCTGCACAAAGTTGAACCTACTGGCAGTGAGGACTGCAGCCTGGGGGGTCAAGGAGAAAATGGGGGTCCCGCAAATTTGCTCAGCTGACGTGGCGGGAGCTTTCCCAGGATGCCAGCTACTCACAATCTTTCCGTGTGGCTGCATCAGGAAGCGGCGCGGCAAGGCTGAGGGTGCTCGACACGCTGGCACTCGCGCTGTCCAGGCTGCTGCCGAGGTGTAACCGTCTCATGTGTCTCACAACTGCTGTGGCATTAAATGCTTGCTGGAGCAAAAAAAAACAAGAAAGAAAGAAAGAATAAAAAAATTGGAGGTGGAAGGGTCACTTCTGTTCATCTCCTGGCTGCTCAGAGTTGTCAGAAGTGAATGAGCCCATCATCTTTCAAATTTTTCCCAATTTCTAGTTTCTAAGCTCGAAACAGCAATATCAAATCATACACATTTCTGCCCTGGGCTTGGTCCCTGTCGCTCCTTCTAGCACTCAGTTGGGATGCGGCAGCCTACAAGGAAAGTCATATTTGACACATCCTTCCCTGCACCAACACACAGGGTGTCCGCATTGCTGCATGTCCTCCACAGTGCTGACCCCAACTCTGCATATAACCGCTGGTGCTGTAGCTATGAGCAGCCCCAGCCCTCACACTCATTATGTTTATACACTTGGTTAGTAGCACCCTCCTCAAAAGGCCCCACAAGACCATGTAACCTAAGACTGGACCAACTATTTTGACCAAAATTTTGGGCCACAGAAGCACTAACATGCTGAAAGGGTGGCCGTATGGCCGCCATGTTAGCAGAGTTATGTGTCTAAGTGTCATCCCTGAGGATGGGTCACTTACTCTCCATTTGCTTTTTGCAAAGTTCTTCCGGATCTGAGCGCTGACTGACTCGTGGATGTTTTTGTTGAGCGCTGTATCACCAGCAATCCTGAAATGGACAGACAAGACAAATTTTAAGAGATCTTTTTCTCTCCTTGATTACTCTTTCTTCTTCTTCTCAACAGAGAAGGCTGGTCCAAGGTGTGATTGCTCCTGCAGTGATGATGATTTCATTCACACAAGGGCTCAAACTTCCCACCGCTGTCTCTGCTGGCAGCAGTGGTGGAAAATCTGGGGCAATAAAAGCAAGCGTAGATAAGGCTTGTAGGTCTGGCAGCTACAAAGAGGTATGACCTTATTTTGCTGGTGCATGGCTGCTTTCTATCACCATTACAGCCCTAGATGAAAACATTCTACCTTTTTTTTTCTTTACATCTAAAGATTTAACATTAACAGGCTGAGACTACTTTTAGCCTCAACCATGCAGCAGCTTCCAGAGCCACTCCAACCTGTCTGATTTCTGTTTGCACTGGAGATTTTCCTGCTACCCTGCAACATACATAGCCGTTCATCATGATTAATGTAGATTTACAGTAAAGCAGATACATGGACCCTCACTAAAGCAGCACAGGCTGCACAAATAGCTTAAGCTGAACAACACTCAACCTAAAAACTTGACTGATCTTGCGCGCTTTCTATAACAGATAAAGACACATTCAAGTCTCCACTAAACACAATTATTTCAAAGGAACTTTATTGATTCATTTAAGTCCTCAAGGCATGAGATCTGTTGGAAGAGTAGGCACCACAGTGAACTGATGTTGGGCCATGTGCTGGAGTAATTAGTGCTATCTAACGTAGGTGATGCCAGGAAGCAAAGATTGCCTCCTATGTTGTATGTGATGTTTTCAGAAATCAATTTTTTATCCACAGTGTAGAAAACCAATGTCCATTAGCAACAAAAAATTATAAGAAATTGAATAATCCATCAGGCCCAGAGTCTCCCAGTCTGGAGACCTCCAATAAAATAATGAGAGGGTCTGGGGGACTCAGCGGTCATCTAGTCCTTCCCCCCACCCCAGCTCTGTCAAAATAATTTTGACAGATATTTGGCTAACCAGTCCTTAAAGATCTCCAAAAGATGGAGACTCCTCAGGCAACCTATTCCAGTGCCCCACTGTCTCCCAGAAGACATGGAAAATAGTTTATTCCCTTTGTCTTTGAAGCATCCTTTCACATATTTGAAGACTGTTATCATGCCTTCTCTCCGTCTTCTCTTCTCTAGACTAAACAAACTGATTCTTTCACTGTTTCTTCATAACTCATATTTTCTAATCCTCTGATCTAGTGAGCCTCTCTGGACTTTCTCCAACTAGTCCACATCTTCCTTAGAGGGCGGTACCCGAACTGTTCGCTGTTTTCCAACTAAGGCAGCAGAATGGCAGCATTGCTTTGTGTTTCTTGAAAGATGAAACTCTGCTTACATACCCCAGCCTGCTGTTTCCATTTACGTGTCCCATGAATTGGAGACATTCCTTTCATTTTGCCCAGATCATTCCAAACTGTAACCCTGTTCTTCAAAGGATGTGCAGCTTCTTCTACCTTCATGTCAATGGCACATCTAAGAAGTGCTCTCTGGGACCAGTTTTCTCCAAATTGCTCCCCTCCTTCCTGCTGGCAACACTCACCCAGGATGTCAGAAAGATGAGAGGAACTACTTAATCTTGGGAGGAAGGTGAGGGACTAAACCCCCATCTCCCAAGAGTGGAAAGCCACCAATCCCATCCTGTTGCAACTGAGCTAATCTATATTGAGTTATTCAAGAGTACTGGAGCCAGCAGGACTGTGGGCAGGAAGGAGCAGGGTTCCCATTCAGAGTAGCCCACCTCCAGCTGGGAAGGGCACTTGTCTGACCTCCACCGCCATATAACCTCTCTCTCAAGCAAACAGAAGAACTGGTACCATGAGAAAAGCACGGCTCTCAAATGGCACCTGACATCCTCTCTTGGGTCCCTGTGCTGTTGATGGAGAAAGGGAGGTGTTTGAGAACTGGAAGATCTTCAGATCTTCCTCTGAAGAGGATTCCTTCTGATCACCTCTCCCACTGACACCGAGGCAAGTTGGTCTGGATTTCCCACTGGGGCCAGGTGGCTAAAAGCTTGGAGAGGCAGTACCTAGGTTAAGCATCATATTCACTGTTCCATCCTTTGTCCCTCACAGGGAATATTGCCAGGCCCAGCACAGACCCTGATGGATCCCATGCTATATATACTCCCAGATAGATACAAAGCCCAGCTGACCTTGCACCCACCACAACAGTGCATTTTCTGTATTTCTCTAGCATGAAACCATCGTGTGAAGCAGCTCCTACAGATTTACCACAGCCACACCTACAAGACCCAAATGCCATGACACAGAACGTCCCTGACTGCCTCCGGGTCACTTCTGTGAAGAGCTGACCAGAAGCCTGGGAAGGATCTAGCTGTATTACCCGCCCTGCACAGCTCATTAGCTTAGGTGCACAAGTGTGTGCAGATTTGCGTCCATTCTCCTTGCACCCACTCAGCCTTTTGGTGCAGACAGGTCCTGCAGTCACTCCAAAATGTCATGAGCACTCTGCTCTGTCCTCGGTGAAGGCAGGTGTCTTCAACGTGAGCCAGCTGGGACACTTGACTATCATACTACGGATCTGCAGAGGAAAACTAAGCCAAACACTTAATATGTGGACAGCTACAAGCCAAAGTATCTGTTCAGTAACTGATCAAAAAGACCAAACTGCAAGGAGAAAATTTACTTACATTTGCAAAGAACATTTTTCCTCCAAAGCTAGTGAAGCATTTTGCTTTATGAACAAGTTTATTAACAAGCTGTATAGGCACAGATCATGTTTCCCATTTGTCAAATTTTATTTTGGAAAAATGGGCAGAACAAGTTCTTGGGGTATAATGCCCGTGTCAGCTCTTCCAGAAGATCTTTCCTGCCAGTCTCCACAAGGACTTACAAATGCATTTTTGCTATATGAAACTTTTCATCAGGCGTGTAGCTCAAATACAGGCTAATTTTTTTTTTTTTTTTGAGTTTAGGGATCATTTTCTGAAATGATGGTGTTTTCAGTAAGAAACTGCTGGTTCTAATAGTTCACAAACTGTCTTCTGCCACCACTAACTCTATGTTCACCACGCAATTCTTGTATTTACAGAACAGAAGTCTTGGTATTTGGGTGTTTCCCAAATAGGCAGACTAGTACTTGTATACTTCACAAGGGGAGGGACAGACACCCTGTGAAGCCTTCAAACACCACAGTGATGGGGACCATCCTACATCTAAGGTCTCTTCAGCAGCGTTAGCACCTTGCAGATGCTAGTTTTTAATCAGAGCAAAATAACAGCAGTGCTGGGGCTAATTTAACGCAGCAGGATCCGTTCAAACATGTGCTGGTATGCCGAACGGTGTGGCCCAAAATGCAGCCCTGGCTGCCAAAGCTGGGTGTGGGGTTGCTCTCCAAGCCGCCTCTGAAGAACGATCCTGTTAACGGTGCAATGCTGTAACATGAGGACTCTGCTTTTATACTGTATTTTGCCTTGGAGGATCTTCAAACTTTTATAAAATACTCATGGCATTATAGTGTTTATAGTATAGTTTTACTTCTAGGAAACAAAAGAAATGTTACATCCATTCACTGTTGTTGTTTTGCTGGAGATGTGGTAGTTTAAGGACACAGGCAAGAGAGGTGGAGGTGAGCAGGTAGAAGTCATATCTTTTATATGATCAACCATTAGAGTTTGAAAAATGAGATAAGCTTTTGGGCACACAAACCTACCCCGAGGTGGGTATCATGAGCATCATCACATCTATACTGAATGTATTTAATCATGAACTTTAGCTCCCATGCTGAGAAGATAATGCATGAAATTTAATAGAGATACTGGTTTTAGAGCATGTTATAATCACCCTTCCACCTTTCCCTAACTCTCCAAGTCCACAGGCTATAAACCATCTTGCTTTTCCTTTAAGTACAAAAATACCTTAGCATCTTTCTTTCTTCCTCCCTCCCCTGCACAACATACCCTTCTCCTACAGGAATCAGCTCCATTTTCCCTGAGAAACAGCCATCTTCTGTTTCAGAGATGATCAAACTGATGCATATCTAGCCAAACCCTGAGCAACAGTTCTTGGCTTTGCAGTTAACTTTGAAGTTAACTGTGTCAGCACTGAAGCTTGTTTTTACCAACTGTACCAGTTGGCCCAGTAAAAGATATTGCTTCTACCTACCACACACGTACACAAAAATAAAATTAAACAAATCAAAATAATGCATGATCTATTATCATGCTGAGCATCACCCAGAACCGAGCAAGGAATGATTAGCCTAACTGGAACCTGGCTTTTCTCTGGGGGTCCCAGTTTTGCAGCACCTGAAAGCAGCTACATCCTAACAATGGTTTGGGAAACTTTGTACTGAAGCTGGTCTTACATCCAGTTGTAAATATATAAGTGTCTCAATGCACAGAATTGGATACCAAGGGCCACAGTCTGACGACTCTCCATCACAAATACTTCCACTGAAGCAAAGAAGGATATTTCTCATGAATAACCATAACAAGTCTAGCCCTGCACATGAGAGGAATCTAATCTAATGATCAAATATTATTTCATAGTATCTAATTTATTTTAGCTCTCTATCTCGGTTCAAAGTTATCACAGCAATTTATCTGGCAATACCACTTCTAAGCTTTGAGAGGAACCTCCAACAAAGACAAAACCAGTAAATTTCCTTTTGGACAGTTCTTTATTAGCATACTGCAAGCACATGTGTCTTGCACCCTCCCTGCCCACCATGGCAGGCAGAGTCTTTCATCTATCATTATTTTCTGAACCTTCATACTGAAGGCAGCCAACTCAAACGCTGTGCTGGCCAAACAGTGCTTGGAAATACTCTTGAGTATGATGACAGGAAACATGGAGTTAGCTGTAATGGATAATGCTGAAGGATCAGAACTCTTCTATACATACACACACACACACATACACACACACATACACACATGCATGCGTTTCAATATACACATGCACGTACTGTATCAGTGATGCTCCAAAATAAATAGAGTGCAGGGACGAACTCGATAAGAGTTTGATTTAATGTTGTAAACATCAGCAGTTCCCTTCAGGGAGCCCTTTTCACACTTTAAACAAGATCATCTGAGAACTGAGCTCTTTGTAAACCATGTCCTTTCCCTGGATGGAAATTATCATCTGGCTCGTGCTCTCTGGCACATAATAAACACTCAGGGTCATGGTCACAATTTGCAGAGGCTCAATCCTTGCCAAAGCTTTGCGATTCTTCGGCGTAGGCGGGGATGGACGTCAGCACATCCCAAGTATCTGCTCTCTATCCCTACGAACAGTGGGGAAAGGTGAGGGCCACACTCGTACCTGTGGACACATGTGTCTAACTTAGGTGCCACAACCTCCTTCTTCCCCACACAGTCTATACAAGGAGGCGATACATACACCACCCTTTAATTTAGATGTCCCAGGTTGCCTTCGATGCCATAACCAGCTTCAGCACACATCTCTAAATCCCATTTAAGGTCACTTGAGTAATGCGTGACAGAGCAAATAAATTCACAGCATGCCTTCCCATTCCTATACTAGCTTTCTAACTGTTGGACCTTCTCCTTGCCCTCTGAGGACTGTTTTCTTTCCCTCTGACCTGAGCCTGGAGGCTGAATTTGGGGCTGCAGGACCCAGCTTGACCTGATGGGGAGCGCAGTGTGATCCTACAGCTGGAAAAAACAGGTCCTCGGGTTTCTGCTGCTCGTCCTTAATCACTGCAGCCTGAGCAACTGCCCTAAACAGGATATGGGCTCTGACATGGCAATATATTTAATAAACTTAATTGCTGTCATTAATATGAGCTAGGGAAACATGAAAATGTATCAAGCTGCAGCAAAATTACCCCACGCTTTTGTTACCTTCATTTTCCACATCCTTTTCGAAAAGTCACAGTGGAACAACTAAGCAGAACGTTGCACCTTTGCAACACACCATAAACAGTGCAAACCTCAGTGAAAGATATGCTATAAAATAAATAACTTTTCTAATGGAAAGCATAAGTCAGCTGTATATTAAACTGGAGAAATCTGTATTAATGGACAGATTGTACAGGCTGGGGTGTAATCATTATACCAACAGGCCTTACATATTGTACTGTTTCTGCTACCATACTTCACTGCAATTATTAGCCTCCTTTTCTGCCAACTCCGAGTTTAACATACCGTCCCCCTGCCAAGGCCATTTGATTATAAATAGCAAAACATCACGTAAATGCAGGCATGTGGGGAGCAGATACAGCACAGAAAAGTGGGCCATTGGGAAGAAGTATTTACTTTTTTTAGGGTCTGATCCTGTACAAACATTTAGTCATGTGAATAGCTGGCTATTCTAGAGCAGTTTCCTGAAATTCAAAGAGATTATTAACCTTAAAGGCACAAATGTAATATCTTGCAAGATCCAGTTCTTGCAAGCCTTGTTTGGAAGTTTTTGATAAAAACATGGTAATTAAAATAAGAGGTATATTTTGGAATCAGTTTGTTCTTCACAAATGTTATATATACTGAAACAACAAAATCTCATGGCCTGGTAGCCATCTCATGCACAGTTAACTATTTTTATCACAATCAGATTATAACATATGTGTTAAGTACTCATGATTTGACAGATTTCTTCCTAATTTTTGGCTGATCCCAACGACCTCATACTGCAGGGGCAGATTTCACAGGAGGAAGAAAAAGGGAAAGCTAGGAAATGTCACTACATGGAGCCACTTCATCATATATATTAACTATCTACCATTTGCACAACACCAGTGACTTGGGTAGATGTTCTGTGTTCCACTGCTGAGACGAGGAGGCAGACCCCAACTCTCACTGAAGTCAGTGGCAGAACTCCCATTAACCTCAGTGCAACTTCATGCAAACTCTAGGGTTCAAAAATGCTTCTCCAGTTGCCTTGCTCTCCAGAACCCATTGTGCAGACAAAAAAATAGCTTTTATGAGATGCCATTAAGGGCTACTTGAAGTGTAAGCACTCTGCAAGAGCTTAGCATTTATGGGACCACTTGAAGTCTGCTCTGACCATCTCTTCCCACGGAGCCTGTAGTCTTACATACCTCATTACTCTTGATCACGCACAGAGAAGACAACGCTATGTAGGCACTATGGAAGGTGATGTTGCTAATGGGGATGTATGCTGAAAAATACATGCTCATGTGAAGAGGTGGTACAGGATGCCCCCATTATAAAAGTTGTGATAACCTCTCTCTGTTGGCTAAACACTTGCACTTTTATCTCCAACTGTTGCAACACTGAATGCAGCCATGAGAGAGAGGAACTCAAGCCTGGACTTGTTGGAAATTTAAATATGCCCAGGATGAGAGGACACAGCTGACCATTGAGAGGAAGCACAGAGCTCCTCTCTTCCACCAAAAAGGCCTTTCCCTCCTCTAAAGAGGAGGGGAAGATGCCATTGCAACAGACATAATGGCTAGAATGGGAAAAGAAGCAGTAAAAACCTCATTATTTCCTGGCGTAAGCAGTCTGGGTGGAAAATGCTTCTTGGGCAATGGCTTGGCAAAAGGAGATCCTATCACTAACTCTGAAATAACAGATAATATCTGGGTGAGTAGCCTTGATTATCCAAAAAAGGCATTTCAGTAGCATTTATCACTACAGGATCCAAACCCTCCAAAAAATCACTGCACCACTCTCCAGAGAGGTCCATAACTGCAACATTTATGTTACAGGAAGCTTTTCAGAGCAGGAAAGAATGAGATATTGAGTTTTGCTCAAGAGCTCATTGGGGAGGATGGAAGCAGATCTAAAGCCATATCTTTGGAAACCTCCATGCTTTGCTTTCACTGTACTACTGTCCTTCTGCTCTTTAATCCACTGGCACATATTGTGTCTATGTCGAGGGGCGGTGGATTTGGGACGGAGTACGGAAACATGGCGAATATTTTAACCCTCCCTACTGCGGTGCCATTTGCATGTCTGACATCTCGAAGACTGACCCCAAGACACACTTTACATGGTTGGGAGGTAGCCCTGCAAATGAACCACTGCTTTGCAAAGTCAGCCTGGCAGAAGAAGACCCCCTGCCACAGAAATGGGGGAAAATGCTTTTTGGGGGGTTGTTTTTAAATGGAAGATTGAATTCTGTAGAAAATATAAAAAATTATGGGCAGTCTGTGAGTTTCCATTGGCCCCTGGCCATGACATGCAAAAGAAAAAAAAGAAGAAAAAAGGAATGAAAACACTTTCATCATTTTGTTCCTTTAGGAGGGCCCAGAAGCTGTGTGTCTTACAAGTGCCACGTTTCTTTGCTGCACTCCAGCAACCAACACAGATTTAGAGGGGCCAAGAGCTGGATGCTTACATTTTGTGTATCTTGGATGTAAGACTTTGGAAAATCTGCCTCTGAGTTATACAAATGGTCACCTCATTCTCTGCTGGGAATTGCATTCCCATTGTTTGTTCTGTATTTCTAATATTGACTTTTGTAACTTGTTTAATTTCCTGAGGCTCAGGTCAGTATCATTTAGAAATGTATTTTTTTTTCATCTCACAAAAGCTGGATTTCATTTCCCAAATTTCCTCTTTGTCACACAGACAATGCAGTTATTGATGGGACACTGGAAAAAGGGCAGGCCCAGGTCTTGACTTCTCTTCATCTCTCATTTGTATTGATGCCAGCCACTGATGCAGCTAATAACCATCTGTAAAATGTTTCTCATTGTCATTTGTATGGAGGATGAAAAGCAAGAACACTGCTTTTATCAATGATTTACATTGCCTTCTGCATCCCAAGCCTTTCTTGACACTTTTTAATTGTAAAGGCTGAGCCTCAATCTTATCTTCAGCCTGATTTGTAATCACAGCAACTGACAATCTGCAGTCATCAGTACATCATTCCCACTATGGAGAAATCAGTGCCATTTCACTGTATTTCTACCACTTGTGTAGTCATAACTTACTGAACACCTTCATGAGCAGGTTGATACCCAGGTTTCTGCACACCTGCAGAATTTGACTTTTTGCTCCACAGTATGATTTCTGGGTTCAATCATTTTGGCATATCCCACTGCTGCACTACAGTCAACATACATAATTCAGCATTTCACTGAATCCTTATACAGATACTCAACAGGTTGGTGCATGAGATTAAAGTCCATCATGGTTTTCCAGGAAAACCTGGAGGACAGAGGTGGGGGTTGTAAGAATAAGAGCACAGAGTTATTTAGTAGAGGTTAGTATACTACGTGACAGAAAACACACTTCCACCCATGAATGTGAAAGGATGCTCTCTGTCCTGAGGGTTTCACACAGCAGTGACTGTTGCTTACCAAGGGTGCCGTGCTGCTTGCTCACAGGTGTATCTTTTATTAGGGTCCTTCTCCATCAGATTCCGAATGAAGTCTTTAGCTGTAAAAAAAAGAGAGAATAATTTAAAGCAATAGGGTTGATGTCCAGTTCTGCTGCAGGTTGATCAGCCAACAGCATTAACCAGGTTACCAAGTGCCATCTGGCCACAGCGCCAGAAAATGACCCTGGGTCATTTGTCATTTATTAGTATAGATATAACCAAAGTGACTTAGGACCAAATCCAAACTATTTAATGCGGCAGGTAAAAGCTGAAGGTGTCTACTCCTGCAGGTATATTTAGGAGTGGGATGAATAATTCAGAGTCAGCAGAGTTCAAGCCTGCCAGCTCCCGGCTCCTGCGTCACCCAAGTGCCTCTGACCATCTTAGTGGTCTGCATATGGCCACATCTGTTGGAGATGCTGATAAACCGAGTGGGAAAGGCAAGGAGGAGGTCAGATGCCACAGTAAGAGGAGCTTCTCATTGTTCACTCCAAGCAATCGCACACATGGGCAGCTGTGAGGACATGTTGAGTATTTAAAAACAAGCTACCAAAGAAAATGGACTCCCTTGGGCATGAGGTAGTGTGTTTTTAATCGACACTATAATGGAGGGAAGGGAGATCACAGCATGGCGTGCATCCAGTAGTTTCAGGAGAGAGTAGTTGAAGGAGCCACAGCAAAGCCAAATACGGCAGGAAAATCTTTGTGCTGATTTAAGTGATGGACTTTTCCCCCAAAATGCTAAGGGGTCTGCCAGCAGACCTTCATATTTTCTCAGAAAACCCTTATGGGCTTAAAAAAAACTTCTCATCACATATATTTTTAAGCAATCCATCACAATAATATCTGGACTGCAGATGTAAGCAGCATGAAATGTTGTTCTATGCAGAGATAACAGGATATATAATCATCTTTAAAATAAAGCACTTCTTTTTATATCTCCCCTGCCTTAATCAGTAGCACTAATGAATCAGAAAACTGCATTTCTAAGGATATTTTTGTCTGATAAAATGTTCCTAGAATTCATTTCTTCTCCTGCACAAAATGACAGATGTTCCCCCAGGTTGGACAGAGCAAGGACACCGAGCTTGCCTGACCTCTTGGAGACCACACAACATGTCAGTGGTACATGCTGAATGTGCCCCTGCTGTCACCTATGGACACTGATGCTGGTAGTCCATGAGCCATGCTGGAGCCAGAAGCCTTTAGGCATTTTTGCCTGTAACAGGGTAGTATATCTGCCTCTCTGCCAGACTGACTAGAGCAGGCACAGGCAGGCGCTATGGGTTAAATGTCTTCTGCACTGGGTGGGGAACTGGGCGAGCATATGGGCAGCTGTCTGGATCCAACCACATGGACAGTACTCTCAGTTTCTGAATCTGCTTACCTGCCTCATTTGGAAGCCATTAATTTCTTGGGTTTGTCTTTACTGTACACACTGCAGACTCGCTTCAGACCTGCAGTACAGTTCTAGTAACAGAGTCAAACTAGGTTGCCATATTATTGTTAGTGACACGTAAACCACCTGCATTTTATTTGGATATGATGGAGAAGTTAAACTCCTTTGTCTTCTTGGGATAGTCTTCTGCTATCTTCATCTTCTGTTCCAGCTACCTTTTAGTGCTTTGTGTGTAACTGGACAAAATGGCGCTTAATTTGCTCTCCTGCAGAAATAACCTCCCATAACTATTTGAGCTAAAAGAAATGCACATTCCCAATGATTTGCAGTTAAAATGAGCTCCACACATGATGGAGGGTGCATTCTCACACTCAGAGGGGAAGATACACAACAGGCAGGCATGCATGCATGGTTGTTGCAATTAAATGAGCAGTAGCTTCTTACCAGACTCGGAGATGTCATCCCAATATGGAGAGTCAAACTCATACTCGGCCTTAAGGATCTGCTCAAAGAGTTTGGAGTCATTTTCATCATAGAAAGGGGGATACCCACAGAGCCTAACGGAGAACAAGAAAAGAGACACGTGACCCTCGAACCCATCTCAGCCAAGAAGGTGAGAAACAGGGAGGCAGAAGAAGAAGAAGCTCTTGTTTAAGACTTGCCCCAAGAAGTTTTCAAGCAGGCAAGCACTACCACAAGAGAAGTTTGTTCAGGGGCATGTAAACCCACTTCTGGAGATTGGCAGCGTCCTGGACAAAGAGGAATTCTGCAAGGAAACCTGGTGCTGTTGATCCTGCACTGACTCATGCAGATATCCTGGCCTCCCTCTGCATGCTTTTGGGTGTTTAGCCAGAGGAATAGTTTTATTACATAGCCATGAGCCCTTCCATCTTCTCCTACACATGTGGTAAGAGGAGTTTTCATCGGCTACACCCTATATCCACACAGCACCAGTCGCTCTCATCCATCAGCACAACCATTCCCCATCCAAGAGTCTTCTCCATACTGGCTTCACTGCTCTGCTTGTCCTTCTGGACTGTTCTCACCCAATGCCTTACACAAGCCACTTACACCGGCTATACTCTCTCCCGGGTGGTGGAGAGGCATTGCAGTGGCTCTGCAGACATGGGGGCACAGCAGAGCCCTGGGAACTGAGGATACACAAGAGGTGACGACACCTACCCAGTCACCTGCACGGCATCAGGACAGGCTTTGAGCACAACCTGGGGTCTCTATACTGTGCAGGAGATCGTAGCTGTATAGGAAAGTTTGTTGTAAATCTGGAGAGCCACTGGCCACCTGCATGGACCTCTTCTCCAGCACAATGGGGAGGAAAAGCTGGTGCAAAGCAGGACAAGGAGCCCCGCAGCACTATTGGACAGAAGGTAGGATGTGTCTGTGGCTTGTGCTGGGCTCTGCATCCCCAGGTCCCTGCAAGGAGGATGTCTGGGACTCACTCCACCTCCGCAGCAGAGCCTGCACAGGCTGCACAGGGACCTGCCACTGCTGCAGAGACACACGGAGAGCCTCTCCCTTTCTCACTTCTGCAAGTGATTTTGCTGCCCACATCAAATTGCCTACCTTGCCTAAGGCTAATGACAGTCCTGTCCTGGTTTTCAGTATTTATAATCAGACGTCTCAGAAAACCTAGCCCCACGACAAGCAGAACATTGAACATTATTTGCCTAGTTTGAGCTAAAACACTCAGGTGCACCCTCCCAGTGCTGCACACAGGATGATAGTCACTCTGTCGAGGCAGGGCTCCTCCAGCCCTGCAGATGTGGGAAAACCACATCCAGCACTGCGTTAAGCAAATGCAGTGATGAAACTCATGTGTCAGAGATGCCTCATGTCAGCCGATGCTGCATGCAGTAGTCTGTCCCTCTCTGTGCAAACACGCCAGCAAAGATACCCCTTCTTCAAGTTTTAATACCAATGTTGCAAAATGCCAGATTTACCTCTGAGGCTGGTCCAAGGTTTTAGCAAACCCACTCTGCTCACAGTTAAACAGGCCTTTCTGCCTCTAATGTCTCGTATAGAGACGACACCTTTTTTTTCTCTTATCTCTAGTCTATGGTGTAAATTATTCTTTCACATACTTCACCGATATTGAAATGATCTTTTTCCTACAGTTTTCTTAAACCCTGAATAATCAACCTCAATAAAGCATTTAGTTGGAGAGAGCCAGCCATTACAAACAGACTGAAGATCTAGCTGAAACACTACACTGTAGCAACGACAGATCAAGGAGGGGGGGAACTGTAAGAAATGAAATACTCAAGTTATTTATAACCCAAAGCCAGCCGGCTGCCCTGGAGGTTATTTGAACCAGCTCAACACTTGAGGGTGAAAGGAGCAATGTTTCGTTAGCTCTAAGGAGCCAGTGTGCTTGATAAATAATTTGAACGCTGAGTGAGATGTTGATGTGCGTCAGATCCATATTGACCTGGAAGAACTCTACTGAAATTTGCAGCATTATAATGAATCCACTGTGGTTCAACTGCATCAGAAATCTCTCTCTTTATCTTGCAAAGCAGATGAGCCAGTCCTCATTTGTGTCCCACTGGATGACTGCCATTATCAACAGCAAGTAAGATAACCTCATGCCAGACAAGCATTTACGTTCAGAGCAGGACTGCATACCTACTTAATGGGTATGCCCTCGTGTACGGGGCTCGATGAAGCAACTCCAACGTGAAACCCAGTGGTGGGAGTGGTGTATGAGAAGGGCCATTAAAAATGGTTCATTTAAGCAAATGACAAAAAGCCACTATGCACCTGGATAATGAAGGAAAAACATCTGGTGCAGAAACTGGATCCACAGCCAGGACCCAGCTCTACAGGTATCTATGAAGAACATTTATATAACTTGCTTTAATGTGATAAATATCAGTGCTTACGTCCCGCAGTCTTGTGGGGGGATGCACACAAACTGATTTTCACTTTCCTCCTCTTTTGTCAAAACCCTCAAGATTTTGGGTGCTTTACTGAGAGGTTTGGAAAGGCTGGAGTTGGCAGCACCAGCACTGCAACTGTTAGGATGGCCACTGCAGTAGAGATGTCTGGACTGGAGGAAAACTGCTCCTTCAAAGGCACTCGGAGCCATCGCTCTGTCCCTCTTCCCTGGGGAACACATTGGGCTCCATATAAGAAGCCTGACAGCCCTTCATTAATTTTTTGCCTTCCTCAGCACTTCCCTTAAACAAAACCAAACTGCTCTGATAAAACATTTTAAGGCGAGCAGACAGCGCTGTGCATGCTGAGGTGCTGGCAGGCTGCTCCAGAGAGAGAAATAACTCTCTTAAAATGTGCACTGTACTAATTACCTTGGCAAAGGTACAAGAGCACAAGTTTGGGCTGCTGTGATTTATACATGCTTGTAGCAGCAAAAGGTAGGAGCAAACTGCTGAGCAGCACAGAGCTGGAGGGCTACAACCCTGCAAGGGGGAGAGCAGAGAGACACGAACTCCAGCAAGAGCTCCAGCCTCTCCAGAGCCTTTCAATCCCTTCCTACACACACCCAGCTCTTCCCCTGCTCCTCTGCATGGCTTGAGTATCTACACGTCTGGGGTATCTACCTCTGTGTCTGGGAGATCACCTCAGCCCATCGCAGGGGTGCATGGTGGAAGGGCTGTACGAGCAGTCAGCGTCATGCAGGGTGTCAGAGCTACCAGAAGGTGGGCACAGGGCAGAAAACAGACTCTTTTGGCACCGCTTTTCCCTTGCTGGTGAGAGCCTGAGAAGCGTTAGTCTCCACTACAGGTCATGGGCAGGGATATCCCTCCAAAACAGCCCCCTGCCTGAGAGCGGGCTGAGTGCAGGGCAAGGGCTGGTCCTGGCTCGGCCAGGGATGAGGTGAACCTCCTGCATAGGGGGACCCAAGGATGTTCCTCCAGGAGGCAAATCATTGAGGACGTACATCAGAAAGCATGTGAGAAGGGAGCGAGCTCCTTAGGACAGGGGAGGTGGCGTGTGGGAGGGGAACACCAGGGCATTCTCGCACAGGGAGGGGTTGGGAGCCAAAATATGGTGGTCTTGTTATCCTTTCCCTTAAAATCAGAGTTTAGGAAGATTATACAGAAGTTTTGATGTTACTTACTTTAATGTTTTAACGTTACTGGCTTTGCAGTAAGGGATGGGAAAGCCCCAGTAAATTAGCCTATCATGCAACTTATGGCTGGAGAAAATCTTGCTGGACTTCCAGCAACTGGGCCACCTTCCAATGTCCATAATAAGTTTTTATTTAATTCTTACAGAATGAAAATCCCACCAACTTTGTTTCCATCTGCTGGGACATTTCTGTGTGAAAAAAATGACCTCACTATCAGAGGTTCTGCTGCTTTTCTTTAGATATGCAGAAATACAAAAATAACCCATCTGTCTTCAATGTGAAAAAATCCTGCATTGTCCTGGGGGAGCTTCAGGCAGCCATTAGTTGTCATCGTTTTCTTGCAGTTTCACCAAATAGAAGATTTTCAGAATTATTTAACAACCTTATCACATCAGCAACAGATTTTCCCTTAACCTCCTATTCCCAGTCTTGCCTTAAAAAGAATGGGATGCAGATAAGAAAAACACAGGTGGATGTACAAAAGAAAGATACTGCTAGAAGTCATTTCTAGAAGCCATCAGAAAAGCATACCAGGAACGCCTTCTCCTCACCAGGCAGAGAAAGCAAACCCCTGCAAGCTCCTGTTACATATTGGGGGTGATACTAAAGGCTAAATAACCCATTCGCATGGTCAGTGTACACAACCTGTAACACAAGAGGTACCAGCATTAGTTTTACAAACAACTTTATAGTGAGGTTAGAGCAAGGAACTCAGTAAATGCTCAAAGACCTGAGATGTGTGGTGTGGGAAGTTGTCCAAATGCTATTTATAGGGATAATCACATGTATTTCTTCTTACTTTAGGAACGGACCCTCATGCTGGCTGACATTGGTGCCCTCGTGAAACTGTGGACAAGGACATATTACATGGGGAATAAAAAATAAATTAAGCAGCAAGCAACGAGGAGCAATCATTTGGGGTTGTTTTCCCAGTGTTTAACTGTGATATCTTGAGCAATCCAACATGCCTGTGTACATTTTGCCACCACTAGCTCTCCTTCCAGGACCAAACAAGTAAGTTTTTCCTCACTTTCTTGCTTAGGCTGTGTGAGATGCCGAGCAGGCGAGATCCCTGACTAGCTTTCCCCAATGCATGACTCCAGGACAAGGGTGGAAACTTTTTCTGGCATAATTTACTTTACACTGTCCCTGGCTAATCCTTCCACACAAACATCATTGATGATTTCATGCACATCGACTTGAAAATCAAAAGCAACTCAGCAGCAAAGAAGTACAGGAAAGTATGATCCAAAATTTATCTCCAGATACTCATTGTATATAAATAACAATAACAAACCAGTAATTCTCTTGTCCTACCAGTGAACAGAATCAGAAGAAAATTCAGGGCAAAATGAGTTCAGCCTAGTGCAGAAGAGACAGGAGGTGTTGAGGATGAATAACCAGGGGCTGAGGCAGAGCATTCTGTGGCTCTGGGTGCTTTTCCAGCTTTGGAACACGATCTTCTATTTTTTGTATATATTAACTTAATTTTCATTATATCAGGTATGCATGCAATTAGTATTTTAGCTCCCCAAGCTTCTGTAACCTCTCATGTGACCCAGACAGGTCCAAGATCTGGCTGCTGGGAATCCAGTGAAGTCTCTTGCCCTTCTTATGCTTTATGTTTTTAAGCTGAACATGTACCAAAACTACCTTGTGATAAGCAGAAAGCTGAGCTCAACAACGAGGCTGTTTCAAATCGAGAATATTGCAACTGGAATAACAGGAAATTTCAGGCAGCTAAAATTAGTTGGTGTGAATAATGACTTCTCATGCAAAACAGTTTTTGATAAAAACTCTGCTGGTGCAGCCTCTGCAATCTGGCTGTCACTAACGAGAAGCATTAGAGACTGGCACTGAAACAAAGGTATTCTTTCCTAAGACATCCTTCACCTTGCATATCACAGAAACAAATATTTGTCTAGAGTGTCAGTGCCCCAGAAACAGTTCTTCCAGTGTCATAAACTGAAGGCTCTCACATGAGACTGAGCTCGTGTCTGGAGGCACTCAAACCACTTGCAGTAATAATAGCTCAAAGCATCTTTAATTTATGCCTGGCTTCTGTGTTGGATTCCCCTGAGTTTCCATCTTCTTAAATGACAACAGTCTGTTCAGAGTGGCTGTGAGGATTCATGAGCGAGGTGGGGAGATGAAGCAGGATGATGTCCCTGGATTGTCCTATGCGTAAATATGTCTCCAACTGGCTTGGGTGTGTGCAAGTAGCTCAAACTGTGCCGACTGTGGAGCTGGAAATGGCATATGCAGATGTGTGTGGTGATATATTGGAATTAATAACTCCTGCTCAGGGCAGGATTAACTACCAGCATTGCACCAGGGTGACTATGCTGCTGGTGCTTGCGGCATCTCAGTGTCATGCTGCACTGGGAGCATGCTGGCTCTGCTACCTCTGGTGGTGTGGCACTGCTGAGACAGCAAACCTAGATGTTAAACCTATGCCCGTCACCGGTGGTATCAGGCACCCCAGCAGGACTACTTCCTTCCAGCTTAGGGAAGGACCCCTCTTCCTCTCTGTCTTTACTGTACCCCTGACATCCACGTTCTTACGAGGCCACATCTGCAGTTTCTGGCTATTCCTGGAAGCAAGGATAAGACCCAGTTCAAGATTAGGACATGTAAGATGCAGGCTGGGTTTCTAAACTCCCATTGCAGTCAGTAGAGGTGGAGTCAACAGAGACTGGAGAGTGATGCAAATGTACCATAAAGGAGATGAAACCATACTGTGAAGGCAGGGGTCTGAGTATGGAGCAGGGTGTGATCCAGTAGCCTCAGCATGGGCATCTGGTGCTATTTGACACGGTCCACGGTCTCCCGCTTGGCCTCCATCTGCCACTCCAGAAGGAGGGTCTCCGCAGTGCGTTACACTTGCCAAATCCACGTGGCTGTCCCAGACACCCCAGCATGTGGTGGGGGTGTGTGACCACCCCTTTGGTGGCACTAAAAGCCTAAGTTTAGGCAACTGAATGGCACATCCTGGTGAAATGACTGCTTGCATTGACCCAGGCTGGGTTGAGGTGCCCACAGATAGAGCCCAGTGCCACTGGAGAAGCTGTCGAATGCACAGGACCCTTGTCCCTAGCTGGCAGGTATGCCGTGGTGCTATGGGGGGCTGGACCGTCCTGCAGCCACAGCCTGAGAGCGGGCGGGACACTGTATGTGACTGAAACAGCACTAAGCACCTACGTTAGGGTAACCAAAGTGAGCCCTGGAGTGCCGCTTACTGTAACAGGAGCTGAAGGATGTAGCTCACATGCAGAAATATTCAAGGAGGTGGTTTGATCTCAGACCCAATCCCACCCAAGCAGTAACAGTCTGGCAAACACATTACCATACTCCTTCTACAGCAACGCATTATTGCCATTCATTTTGACTGTACATAACACAAATCAAGTCCTTATTACATGAAGCACAGAAACCCTGAAAAGGTTTCCTTGTCCTGCAAACAGGAATTCACAGGGACTCGTTCTTACTAAGCTGATTTAAGCCTTGAGGGCTGGGAATTCCCCATACAGCAAATGGGGAATTTAGATTTGAGGAGTGTGTATGCCTTGTTTGACAAGCCCAGCGCAAGCTGATGTGGAAAACAGAGCAGGAAACCACTGAGCTGAACCTTGCAGAAAGAGCAGCCTTGCTTAGGAAGGGGGAAGGATTATGGATGAGATGATTGAAACTTTCCACCTATCGAAGGTGTGTTCATAAACTGGGTGTGGAGGACACATTACTTAGCACTGTCTCACTCATATTCCTCAGCAAGACGCATAAAAGCAACAAGTGAAATAACAACAGGTCTGCCAGCAAAAAAGACCTTTGGTGCATGAGGCATGGTTGAATGGGACTGAAAACTTGGAGGAAAGCAGAGCCAAGTTTATCTCCAGGCAACCAGGATGCAACAGTTCACAGCCCTCCTGTGGGCTGCCAGATGGACATGTATTTTCATGGTGAATATTTGACGATAAATGGAACCTAGGCAGCGGTCGAGTGTGGAAGTGAGGCAGCGTACTGCTGTCTTCCACCCGCATCCTCCTTTTTCATGATCTCTGAAGCTGGTACTCAGCAAAGTACTACAAAAGCAACAGAAAAGACTCTACCTGATTGTCCTGCCATAGCTGGCAAGGACTGAAAATGTCAAAAGCCCCAACCCCTAGGCCTTCCATGCTCAGGTTTGCTTGTGGAAGATGGTAAGTTTGGGTCAGCACACACCATCCTCATCTAAAAGAGCACTAGGGAGTGATGTGTGAAGCAGCCTCTGAGGTATTTTGCCATGTCTGCTGTCTTCCTCACTGGTGTAGCATGTCCCGCTGGGCTTTGCCACAAGGTCAGAATCACCACTGTTGACTTTTGCTGGTATGTAAAAGCTTTTTGCATCCTGTTATTGATGGTCGCTCCAAGATAAATCCACCCCCCTGCAAAGTTTTGTACTCAACAAGTTTTCAAATATTCATGTAGATTGGAAAGCTAGTCATAAAGCTGATGTTTTTTAGGCAGAACTTTGTTTTAAATAAATAAACATACTTGCAAATAAATAAAGCCCTCCTCTACTATCTTAATATAAAAAAGCTATTTTGGGCAGCATATAACTTATGCTGAAGACTAAATGACAATGTAAAGAATGAACATTGCACAGAGTGGGTAATACAGCAATGAGGTTTGTCCTGGCAAAAACAGTTCTACTACACCATCAAAAAGTTATTCATGTTGACAAGCCATGAAATGTTTGCATAAGGGGAAAGGGAACAAAGTAGGAATGCTTTAATGCTGTGCCTCATTGGAGCTGCTTTTTCCTTTAGTCTTGTATAACTGTGACAGTTGTGTAAAAGGGAAAAATTAAAAAAAAAAAGGGAAAGCACCAGTAATGCTGGCATGAAAAGACATTTGCTCCTGCAGCAGTCAACAGCTACACAGCAGCTCTGTGCCCTCTTGTGCAAAAGGAACAGGCTTGTTGTGCTCTGCCTGGTCACCTTGGGTCAGCCTGTGGCAAAAGCTTGACCTCCTCTTGAAGACCCACATGAATAGCTCCTGCTTCAAAGTCTGCTAGGCTGTGCAGATGCAACCTACACAATTGTTGTTTGAATGATGTGCATGGACTCACATACCTGAGCCCTGAGCACAGACCGCCCCATCAAGACAGGCCCCTGAGCTAGAGGGAGTCTTCCTACAGGTTCACAGACAACAAGTTCTGCATTTCCTTCTCAAGCCAAACATTAGCAGTGATTTCATATGCTCATGCACACAGAGCTGGATTCAGATGATGGTGCCCAGAAATGTTATGGATGCCCTTCTCTGGACAGCACTAATGACCCCTGGCACCAGGGCATCCCTGTGACCACAGTGGCCATGACATCTCTCCAAACCTTTCAAGTGTTGTTGCTGGGACATGAGTTGGCTTACCTACTTCCATGGCTTAAGCACTGAAGGTGCACCCACATCTAGAGTACTGGCTGCCCCTTTCATGGAGACGAGTCTGGATATAAGGAAAACCTTTTCCCCATGAGGACAATCAAGCAGTGGAACTGGTTGCCCACAGACCTTGTGCAGTCTCCGTCTTTGGAGGATTTCAAGGCCCAACTGGATAAAGCCCTAGGCAACCTAGTCTGACCTCAAGGACAGGACTTCCTGAGGTTCCCTCTAATCTAAATTATCCTATCAAGCCTTTGTGAAGAAGGATGGCAAGTACTGAATGAGGACAGGCACTAAATCTCCATAAACATATGAGTTCTGAGATCTATCCACCACTTTGGAGAATGCACAGAAGTCCTGGTCCTGTAGCTTTCTCAAGGAACCAATCCCCACTCCCTTGAGCAGCAATTAGCCCCATTAGAGGAGGAAATCTCAGCCAAGAATGCAGAGGTTTAATGGCTTGATAGAAGAGTGACAGAACTGACAGGTCACAAATCAGCTTACCCTCTCCTACGGGACCTGATGGTTGGATGTGTTAAGGAAAATGATCCCTCATTTTCAGTAAAAATCTCAATACTTTGTATTAAGTTTTGATGAGAATAATTCACTGCAGTACACGAAAAGCTCTTCCCCCCCTCGTCTCCCTTTGTGCCCTCCCCAGGGAACAAAAAGCCATTATGGTGACACTTAGAGAGAGGTGGCCCTTCAGGATATGCCTATGGGCATGATGCTGTGCTCTGTGGACATGGCCAAATTTGTTTCTTGTCAAAGCTAAACTGAGCAGGGGAGGGAAGAGCTTCACTAACGTCACAACCTGGACAAGACCATGCTATTGCACACAGTGTAGTTCAGGTGGGAGCAAGGAATTTTGCTTTTGAAGGGTCCTGGTTCATTTCCTACCACTTCTGCCCAAATTTCAGCCTTCATATAATTGGGAGGTGTCCAGGGTTCATATTATCCTGGGTCACAAGTGTCAGAGATGAACTTTCTTGGACCAGACAAAGTGGGTGACTACATGGTGGGAGAGCATGTTGCAGGTTCCAACTCTGTGATTGAAAACCCAGCGGATACTCACAGGATGTATGCGATGACCCCAATGGACCAGCAGTCCACAGCTTTGCTGTAAGGTTTCTGGGCCAGCACTTCAGGAGCTGAAAATAAAAAGCCAAATGAGCACACGTTACAAGACCAAACATTTGAATGTGGCCAAGAGGTAGGACCTTGAAACTTGACTCTCCCTGAGACCTTGTGTTGCCCTCCACATACAGCCCTTGCATTTGCAAATGTCCTGGTGTTTTTGAAGCTCATACTGTCACAAAGACGGATGACTCCTAAAGTGGAGCAAATTCCCTATTTTCTGACTCCAAGGACAGAAAACAAAACCAAGCACAGAAAAATGTGTGAGAGGCAGAGGGCCATCACCTCTCTGTCAGAGGAACTCTAGGAGACTTGGAAGAAGTCAAGGCCAAGCTTTGCACCAGTGCTGAGAT
The DNA here is from genome assembly GCA_013389945.1 of Fregata magnificens. Lineage (NCBI taxonomy): Eukaryota > Metazoa > Chordata > Aves > Suliformes > Fregatidae > Fregata > Fregata magnificens. Next base: position 921,787 of record WAAD01009158.1, read on the forward strand.
GCACATTCACCCTGACAGCCTCGCAGCTCCACTGCATCGCACTGCCAAACTGGGAATTTCAAGAAGCAATTCAGAAAGTGCAGCACATCAGGGAGGTGATAAGTTATATCTGCAGGAGAGGAAGGAGAGCTGTCACCATACTTCCCAACAGCTGCCTTCCAAAGCCTGCTGGATGTCAGAGGGAGTCATTTGTCCTTCTGTCTCTGGGAACACAGACCCCTCAGAGGGAGAAATGAAAAATAACAGGAATTGGACACATGCACAAAGGAACTGAGCCTTCTGCCTCTATAGCTTTCAGCCACCATAGTCGGAATTTTGCTAGAAGCGAGAGCCTGGGCATTTATTGAAACTCTTTGTGGGTCTGCTTTCCTTTCTTACACCAGTGAGAGTTAAAAAGGTGCATTTTTTGTTTGGGAGCCTGGAGTATTATGTTTTCCCTGTTGGGACCTTTCAGTGCAAATGCTTAAATCTAAATTTTAAAACCCTGTGACTCTAATCTTTTTCATGTAAAGAAGTTTTTGCTTTTTTCAAAGCTAAATGTTCAGAATAATGCAAGAAATCACCGCTTGTGGTGTTCCTAAAGCAGACTTGCCACACTGCGTTTTAAAAAACACAGTATTTCCTCTGAGTACTTTGGAGTTCAAATGCTGCAAAAGAATCATGAAGGGACAAGTTCTAGCAAAAATATTTCTTTGGGGTTACATGTTCCTCTGCTAGGAATCTTACTTACATCAGTTAGTTACTTGAAGAATAGCAAAAAATTTGTGAAGCACATAAATGTATTAAAACTTGAGCCTCACATTTAATAGCTACAAATGCTTTAGTGTACTGGTAAGGACTCTTCAAAGAGTTATCTTCTTAAGCTACACAAGTCAATAAAACTAAGGTCAAAACTGCCAGCAAGGAAGGGAACAGGAAGCAATAATAAGAAACAGAAAAGGCCTTCTGGTGCTTGGGCATGAGAGTTTATAGAAGAGATTGAAGGGAAGACAGTGTGCGAGGCACGTGAGGGCATCCAGGTTGCATTTTCACAAGCAGCAGAATGATGGAAAGGGTCAAGTCACACTGGGGAGACATGGTAAAAAGGAAGAAAATCCAGTGGAATGTGGGTAAAAATATAGCTGGTAGCCAGATTATGAATACTCTGGAAGACTGGGATATGCCCCAGTCTGCAGCACAGGGTAAATATTACCCCAATCTTCAAGTCATCCAGCAAACTGGGACCACTGCATGTATAAGAAAATAAAATGATGGTTCTGTTCATATATTGTTATTCCTAATACAGTGTAGTAATGTGTGAATGCTCCAACACCTATCCACTATGTGCCAAAGGAGGTTTCTTTCCACTGTACCTAGCATGAACGGCTCCTAACTTGGCCCCAGGTGCTTGGCAGAAACCTGCACCCCAATTCCCAAGAAGCACCTGACTCTGTACACTGCTGTAGTTTAGCAAGACAAAGGTTAAAATGTTCTTACTACAATAGGGGACAGAGCTGTGGAAATATAAAAGGCATCTTCAGCTGGCACCCAAAAGGTAACTCCTTTCCCAATGGCTGGGTCAGGATCTGTGTGTCAGGTTGGTGCTAGACAGCCCGGCGGGTGTGAATTTGAAGAAGAACTTGGGATAAAAGAATAAAGCACTGGAGAACCATCCTATTTGGCCTGCCACTGGCTCCCAGATCACCTGGTGAGTTTGCAGAATCTGGCAAATTTACGTTTTTCTTGTATAAAACAGTTGTACCTCAAAGTTGCTCAAGACTACTTTCCCAGACAACCCTTGTGTCCCTTAACCTGACTCTTTCTTTGTGATTCATCAAAACTTGCCTCAAATTTTTCCTCTAAAAAGAATCTTTTTTCCAAATGTGCTTCAAATAGTGTTTGTGAGACTCTGTTTCCTTTTTTGTCCCATCCCTTGTGACTAGATTTTGTGACAAAATATGCTGAACAAGGGAGTTCATTTTCCCCTGCCCTTAGGGGGATTAGATGTCTTCCAACTCTCCAGTCCTTCCAAATTCCCAGTATTTTATTTGCATATCACTTCTACCTTTGACTGTCTGCTCCTGTTTGCATCATTTTCAAGACTGGTAAACATTATACATCTCATATCCCCCAAAGAAAATATTATGCAAATGGCTCCTGAGCACCACAGATCCTAGTGAGCTCCTGACATTATACAGATATGCCACATTAACATAACAGAAAACAAATCTGAGACAAGGGGATGTGAACTATATAAAGATTCTCCCTGTTAAAACACCAAAGCTGTGTTGGGGCATTTCTTTCTGTTTTAAAGGAGTGAGTGAGGAGCACTGATAACAGACAGTTGCTGCTGCAGATGGTGGCTGTGAAGCAGGTAAGAAGACAGCAGGATCAAGCCCAAAGCAAATATGAGGTAACTACCTCCCTTTTGGTAAACTTTAATGAAGAAAGGCAGGAGGTTTAAATAATTATTTTAAAGCCAAATGGCTGCTTTTGGTTTTTGTTCCAAAGAGCAGACATGCAACAGGAGCAGGAGAACATAGCTAAGCATCATCTGTCTCTGATATATGGAAAAGACGGAAATATTTAATGAGCTGAAAAACAAGTCAGAGGAGCTCTCAGAAATGACGGTAGATCAGTGCCAAGAGGCAAAAGCAGGAGATGCAATGAAAAAAATCCAAGAGCCGATGGCATTAAAGGATCAACACAGATGACTGAGGAGACAAAACAGCAATAAGGAGAACAGGAAAGTCAAATCTTCCATTTCTGGCACTGGGGAAATGCCAGCTGAGCTTCCAGTGTCACATTTCCCCAGGGAATCACTGTGGGCTCAAATGCTATGCAGCAAACATCCAGAGATGGGGAAGTCAACGAAGCAAACCTGGACCCTTCCCCAGTATATTGCCCTGTGGGTGCTTCACATCCAGGAACTGTTTCAGGCCAAATCGGCATTGGTACCAGCAATGTGGCAGGTAAAATGTTGGGTAGTGGTCCCAAGGCCTCATCCCACCTGCAGGTACATGAAGATGTGCTTCCCAGGGCACTCCGCTTCCAGGCCAGATGATCTGCTGTTTTACAGTCAGGGTTTTTGGGGGTTTTTTTGCTTAGTTATGTTTTATTTTTAATAAGAGAAAAAATTACAAGGCTTGTTTCAAATGGAGGTTTTAAGAAAAATTACAGAACAGGAACATTTGGAAACCTTTCAAAGCACTATGCCATTACCTCCAGTGAGCACAGCTATGCAGCTGCTGGATGCCAAAACCAGCAATCCATGTTCCTGCAAAGAGCTCAAGTGATGGTCATTGCTCTGATACTTTAAGTCTGTTGAACAAACTGTGCGAGTCATGGGGCTGCCTGTTCTTTATACCAGCCTCATACTTAAAAGCAATTCTCCTTCACTCCCATGATGGTGCTGCTCCCAGCAGATTTTGCTGTCTCACAAGAACTCAGCCTAATGCTATTTTCTGTGGTTTATATGGCTTCCCACAAGCTGCATGCCAGAAGGAACGAGGCATTTGAACAAAGGGTGATGGTTTTGAAGATCCCCATAGGAGTGACAAATCAGCAGGCTGCTGTAAATGTGGGAGGAATAAAAAGATCTAAATAGGGTTAAAATAAGCAGGGACCTGCTTACACTGAGCAGGGACATGGCTCAGCTGGCCCAGCAAACTGGCCTGGTGCAAGCCAGGACTAGTAGCTCAGCTGGTAACTATTTTAGTGCCAGTTTCCATCATGTAGGCAGGTCCTGCAAGTAAAGAAGGGGAAACGTGAATGGGCTGCACAGGTACAAGATGGCCATGAAATTTGAGAGGGAAGGTGAGTAACGGGCAGAGTGTGTAAGGGACACCAAAGAGATATGCTTAGGACTCGAAGGTACCACCTCAAGAAGATGGACAGAGAGGAACAACCCTGCACCATTGAGAAGATGGTTGGATGCACGACAGGCCAACCCAGCCCCTCTCTTGAAGTCAAAGATGGTGCAAGAGCAGTGTGAGCTCCCCTGCCGCCATACAAAGCATCTTCCTCATGGTGCAAACAGGCTAAGAGGCATATGAAGCAGCTTCACTACAAGACCGGAGTCCCTCTTCCACTGCATCCTGGGATGAAAACAACTTCTTTCCTGCTTTCACACAGTCCTCCAGTGCTCATCTTGTTCTGGTTGGCCCAGACTTTGCAGTTTGGGGCTGTTTCCGAAGGACAGCAGGGTTTCTGTGCAGCATTGCTAGCTTCTTGTGCTCCTGTTGTCCCTATTTCATGTTACTGAGTCAGATTTGGACAGCTGTCATGGAACATAATGCAGCTACAACCGCATGCAAAGAAACCCCATTTCAGGATACAGCAATGGAGCTGAGCGATTGCACTGTCATGAGCTTGTGCCTGAGCAAACCCTGGTGAGAGCAGTTCCCATGCTTTATTTTTACTTTATTACTCATGTTACTGCCTAAACAACTCCTGAGGCTGCTTTTTGCTAATAAGGATATTCCAAAGGCTTATTGAATATTTTCAAACGTTTGACTCAAAGGATACCGAATAAGTCAAAATTCAACATGGAAACCTATTGCTTACCTAAATGCATTGGTCTTGGGCACGGCTAAGAGAAACGCATGGCTTTGGGATGATCTGAAATTGCTACTGGATTTCTGGCAGAGCTGAAAGGTGTGAAATGACCTTTCATAAAAGCACTACAGAGAATAAAAACAGTGAGTGAGGTGGGGTGTACAGGGACCAACCACACATCCAGGGTCCAGCCCATTCCCTACGACAGGGAAGTACAAGAAAATTTTACTTGAAGTTGTGTTGGGACTCAGAGCAAGAATTTTAAATCTCAAAAGGATTAAGATATTAGCCAGCGACAAACACAATTCAAAATTCAGCATTTCTGCAAAAGGAGATCAGATTGCCTGAGACAGGCTTTCTAACATTTTTTCCAAACTTTTCAATGCTCATAAGCATCTCACAAGTAAAAGTCCCGTCTGCAGAAGTAACCAAAGCTTTTGAGAGACCAACTCTAACAGAAGTTCAGTCAGTGAGACCTAATTCCCAAACAGCCAAAATCCCTTTAGAGGAATTTGTTGAGTGACTGGAGTCACCTCCTGGTGAGTGCCCAACTTGACACACCTCAAGGATTTTCAGGCAGTTTTGAATGCCTACTTCATAAAAATCAAGTTCTTATAAACAGTCTCAAGCCAAGCAGCCCACGACAGTTCGCTAATGGCTTATACAGATCTTGCCCATAATCACACAGACCACTCAGGGTTTTGAAAACATCACTTCTCCAGTCTAGAAGGTGGGGTGGGGTCCATGCAAGCCAGTCCACACACCTTGTTTGCAATGAAATGACCCACGCAAGCTGCCTCATCTTACCCAATTTAGGTGCTATCTAAAAGTTGGGCATCTAGTCCCAGCTCATCACCTAGACTCCTTCTATAAGAAATGGAGAGAGATAAGAGTCCTAAGCAGATAAGAAAACAGAAGACCTTTTCATTAGAAGAGGGTGCATTATCGGACCCCCTCTTCAGTAAGTAAACATTTAGATTTGCATCTTAACAAAAGTGCCTCGACTAAGTCTAATTGGGTTAAATTATCCTAACTGTCATCTTTTTACCATAGGACCAAAATCTCTGACAAGAATCCTGAAAGAATGAGATCTCTGAACAGTAATTTGACAGTAATTTAATCTGTAGGGCAGAGCCTTAAAAGCTAATGTGCTAATGCACTACTGGTTATGCACATTTTAGATACACTCTAATTTGATAACTAATACTTTGATTTTCAGAAAGAAAACCAATATTTATTAAGAAGATTAATTATAATTACACCCTCACTTATTTGATGAATTTCTGAACCGCATAAACAGGAGTTTAGTGTTTCAAGTACCACTGTTCTTTGGAGCTGAAACTAAGAAAAATTGAGTTAAAAACTGAAACACAGAGAGCTGAAAGTATAGCCTAATCAGGGAAATTAGATAGAAATGACAGGCGGCCTTGCATACTTGCAAATGCTTGCAAAGAGCAGCAGACCTGAGTTAAGATCAGGTCTGCTACCAAGTCAGAAGCTTGTCCAGAACTTTGCAGAGCAGGATCCAACCGGATCAATTTCTGGAGCTAAAGAAGTATAAATAGTAGCAGATGTTAATGACTTCTTAACTGAGCCCTGGTGTGTTTGGCATGTGAGAGGTGCCTAACTTTTTTCCAGGAATTAAAAAGCAAAGTGGTTAAACTGACAAAAATAATTGATTCCTTATAATGTCTTAGAAAATGGGATGTTCTACATATCTTTAAAGAAAAGTGCCAGGAATTGCATTGTAAGTGATGGACCTCTGAGTGTTACTTGAATGCTAGGTAAAATGGATGGGAAAAAGCCCCAAGAGAGGTTGGCTGAGAGGACACTTCATGGGCCAGTACTGCGGCCCATGCCTGCCCCAATCCAGATGAGGACACGTATTCATGTTGTGCCTTTAGGAGGAAGGACTCTGACATTTATTTGAGGGCATTAGGCAGGTGCTGCAAATTGGAGCGACACTGGAAGGCGTGAAAGCTTTTGGATGTGGACAAATTGCAGACCATGTATGCAGAAGCCATGTCATCAGGTATAACGCTCACGGAGGCCCATTTGTGGGCACCACCACAGTGACTGACCACAAAAATTTTCTGTGCTTGGAAAACGTTGTCTGGGCAATCAATTATATTAAAAAAAAAAAAAAAAAACAGCACTAAAGAGGAGCTGTGTCTCCTGTGCAAAAAAGAAATAGAACAAATATTTAAAGAGGTTTTTCTTTGTGAGAAAGGGGAAAAACTCCTGTCAGCACTTCAGAAATAAGCAGCTGTGACCTCTTGAACCATGATGAGTAAATCCTGCATTCAGTAAGGTAACAAGGGGCCTGGAGGCACTTGTGTAGCTATCAGCGCCCAGACCATGAGTAATGAGAGCTCTCAAACATCTCTTGAAGTACTACAATTCATGTCACATGCTCCGAGAGCTTCCTTTCCAAAATAGCAAGTTTTCTTATGTAAATGGCTACGCTGAGAGGCCATATGAGATCACTCAGTGCCCAAGCAGAGTCGCTCTCCCTCACTTTCATCAGCACTTCAGCAAACATCATCTGAGCTTCCCTGCATCTCCCAGACTTATTCTAGTCAGTGCCCATTTCAGAACAGAATAAAACATGTTAATTAGGGACAGAAGAGCTGACAGCAAGAAGAATGAAAATTGCTGTCTCAGCTCAATTTCTGCTAGTGCTTTGGAAGAAGATTTCCAGTCTGGTGTGATTACACAAGACAGCTATTCAGGCTGTACAGAGTGCATCCTGACTCATATGTCTTAAAATAAAAAAATGATGGGCTGATGGCTTCACGATCGGAAACGAAAGAAATCTGTTCTTTTCCTGATGTTATCAGGATAGAGTATGCCTGTGCAGTGGGAAGATAATGCCTGGATCACTGTGTCATAACCGCATCATCTGTCTGAGTTCTAGTACCACGGTATCATCAGACTTAGGAAAACACAGGTGAGGTGGCAGCTGCAAAGCAAAAGGAGCCGCTCTCTGACTGCTGGAAAACATCAAGTCTTTCCTACCGGAAAGATGTGAGACAAATCTATCCCTGGGGAAGCCACTGTCACTTTAGTTTCATGGATTTCATGGATACCCCACTGATTAATTTTACCATCTCAGCTGACTAGCTAGGTACCGTAGGAGGCACAGGCTTGCTGGATCTGTCTCATGCACGATGTGAGCCTTTTAAATAGTGTTTGTTCCAACAGACCCTGTCATCACCTGCCATATAATTCTCACATTCAGTTACTTTAACTTTTTTAAAAAGATGTTGGTAAACACACTGCTAATCAGTAGCCCGGTACAATCACTACCAAACAGCCAAAAGAGCAAAGAATAAATGATAGGAAACAATTTGATACTGTCCAGGAAGGCTCAAGGACCTAAAGAGCTTTTGCATACTGACATCTAGGAGTCAGTAACTTCACATGGTTGTAACAGAGGATGACTGGACATGTCTGAATAAATGTAGCTCTTTCATTTTACTGTCTTCTATCAGGGGAATCTGGCGAATGCTATCCTTTATGATTAAAATAATCTTACATTAGGTAAACCTTCTTGGTTTTATAGGTGTTTGCAGAATTGATGCGTTTCAGGATATTCTTCATGTGCTCCTAATTTAGTTACAAGCCGTGTCTTTGAGAAAACTCATTTTGCAAAGGATTAAAATCATGAAAGTGAATCCCACAAACCCTGAGCTGGATTGCAGGTTGCAAACCCGAAGGAGAAGAGCACACAAGGCAGAGCACCAGCAACTTCTGAAATCTCTATTTCTAATGATCATCTGTAAAATCTCATGCGCGCTGTGTAGTGGTGCTGGAAAACAAGTATTATTCCCTTTTCACTATGTGTCTGTATTGCAGCTGAGAAGACTGGACGGACAATACAACCAAACCTCTTACCAACATAGCCAGGAGTCCCACAGGCTGTGGACATCACATCTCCTTTACCCTCCATCTTTGACAATCCAAAGTCACTGATCATGATTTTTGACTCTTCATCCTGGCTGTAGTAAAGCAGGTTCTCGGGCTAGAAGGGAGAACAAGCAAAGTGGGGTTTGAATATTTAAGTCCAGTAACATCTGTTGGCTGATGCTGTGCATTTAATACAATCCTTAGTTACATCATATGCTAATATAACTTGGTTCCCCTAAATCCTGAAGAGTTGCTCCTACAACCTATACAGAGAACCTCTCCAGACTCTTGTACGGTCACTGATGGAAGAAGCTGACACCTTGAGCTTTGAGTAACTTTCCTGGGATAACAAACTCCTCCTCTGGCACCCCAAATAATAAGTAAGGCTCGTCCTTTACTTGTGAGGCATGATGTCCAATATGTCATCACTTCAGAGTGATAAAATGGAAGGATTCATTTGAAGGTAGGTAAACATGGTAAGTCCAGGTAGTATAATGAAAAAATTTTATACAGCATTTGAAAAAAGGAAAAGGAAAACAGGAGGTATTAGGGAATTTTTGCATCTGGAAATAAACTGTTGTGAGAGAGGACGTGCCTTTACAGATAACAGAGTTGCAGCAAGGATGTTTTAGCTAAAGCTGATTAGGGAAAGATGTCACAGCACTAAGCACAGCAACTTGTTTACGCTGAGAGAAAACAAGAGTCACTCCACAAAGCCTTGTGACTTTATACCGACGTCAGGCAGGTTGGAGAGCCCAACCAAACTCCATCTGCTACAGCATAGTCCTCCATCCATATGTTTTGAATATGCTACTGCTGTACCACAAAGCTCTTGCTAGGTGCTGTGAGAGCACACTTCTTCCCCTACTTAATATCTGGGCTCACAAAAAGGTCCAGCATCTGCTGGCACTCTGACCGCCTGGTGGTAATGGGGTGCCATTGCACCACCTGGACCTCGGGGTCTTCATCTATAAAAGTGACAGATACCCAATGTTTCAACATAACCCTGGTGTAGACTTTTGCCCAGAAGCTGGTACAAACGCCTACCCGCATGCAACACATTTTGTCTATCAGCCCACTGTGTGCTCCAGGAAATGGCGAGAAGCATCTGGGGCCACAGAACATCATCAAACTCCTTGGGACACATCCAAGCTTGGAGTTGTAAGGAGGAGCAATTGCACTGCAGCAGCACCAGCATCTATCTGCCCTCCTTCATAGCCATAACCTCCTGCTCTGGGGAAAGCAGGGACAAAGAAGCGTCTGGGGTTGACGTCGCCTCCACCCTACTCTGAGGTTCCCGTTCAGCTTCAAGTGGAGGTTAAAGCACTTCCTGGCTCCCCAGCCCCAGCATGAAGCCATGTAGTGATGGCTTTATCCATGGGACACAATGGCCATGAGAGGATCTACAAGCCGCATCCACAGCTGTGAGCCAGCTGGGACTGAGGCAAAAAGGGAAACGATTCAGTTCGTAAAAATAATTATGAAGTTGTACCATTTATGTTTCTTTCCTATGATACCTCACAAATCCAGTGCTTTAACTGGCCGTTATAATACTGACATTGTTTTTAGGCACCGCATGAGTCAGTTTTATGCCATGGTCTGCCCTTGGTTAGAGTTACTCCTGATTTTTACCAGTGCACTTCTGATCTGCTGAGGGGTTGGTAGAGCTGGTATTAAGGGAAAGACAATTATTTCCCAATGATTTCTGCTAACTCACCTCAGGCCCCCACTTAGTCATGTTTAGTAAGGCCAAGAAACCCACCCATTTAAAACTTAAACTTGTTTAAAACCCGTTTAAAAGAACTCTGGTTCTTCAAGCTGGTTAACTCAAAAAGCGTAATGAGGTGGCTTTGTACCAAGCAGAGCTGCTCAAGCCTTTCAGTCCTTTTGTACATCCTGGACTTCCCTGGACTTCATCTGCTGCCATCTCTTGTTAACTGCTGCTGTGTTGTTTAGATTAGAGACTTGGAGCACAGATCCGCTTTTCCCAACTACAGCAAGTGCTGTTTTGGTATCTGAATAACACATAATTATGATAAATAATTGTTATAGATGTTTCAAGGGTCGTATTTTTGTAGAGTGGCTTCTTACCCAGAGTTTCATTTTGGGGGATTGCAACTCAAAACTTGATCTTATCTTGATATTTTGAGATCATAAAAAGGCTTATTATATCCCTAGTTTTGCCATCATGGTATGTTTGTGCTACCAGAAATTCACAGCAGGTGTTCCTCATATACCATATTTTATGAGTCATTTTAACAACAGATATGGTACTGAAAAAGACTTACAAACAAAAAGAAAGAGAAAAAGCTAGTCTTTGCCCCAAAATACCACTGGAGAAGGTTGGTTTGATCTAAATTCAGCATGTCCTTACATAAACTCTGAAAGTAATTTGTAGATTAATCCGCTTCCCAATTACCAGATCTCATATTTTATTATAGGAACTTTTTAAGAAGATTAACCTGTTTTAAAGTGAGAGCTACAGCCTCCCTCTAAATTATAAAGACAAGAATATTAAGTGCTTGTACAATTGAATATCTCAATTAAGAGGACTCAGACCTCCCTCCAAAACCTCTGGTTGCAAAAAGAAACCTGAAGTTCCTACAAATTGAACTTGAGAGAAAGCTGATCACATTAAAATACTAAACAATGATTCCATACCGAAAAGCGGTGGAATTCTAACAAATAGGAGAATATTTCTAGGTACTTCAGCACAAGAGCAGGAAATGAATGAGAACTGAGGGCAACAGATGAAGACTGTAGGAGATGGAAGGCCAACCGGTGCCTCCTAACAGAAAACCCATTATTTGGGACTGTTAGAACTAAACTGCACAACACTGAGGAAATGTTATTTGCTGACATCAGTGTATATTTTCCTTCAGTGGATTCAAGGTTTACCTTAAAAATGTGCCAAACCAACGCTTTAAAAAATATATTTCTACTATCTATAAATCTCCTCTATCTTTTGAAGCAAAGATCATGGGATGCCCACTTCTGGAAGAGGTATCCAGAACTGAGGAAAGTCCATTGCAGCAGCAAGATGTGGAAAAGCTCGCAATCCCAGGGGAACAACCCCTACGCAGCAAAAAGATGCACATCGGGAGTCAAAGAGTGGCAGAAGGAAAAGACTGTGTTAAGGTTTTTGCAAAACAAGGCCACGTCTGCCTCTCTTGGGGACTGCTCCACCTTGGTGCTGGAGCAGGGCTCTGTTTTGGCCCTGCTCCATCACATCTTGGAATAATTATTTTGCTCCATGCAGCATTTCACATCAGCACTGATTCTGGAGGAGATAAAAGGCAAATAAATAGTATCTCTCATTACTACAATTTTTTGTCCATCTTAAGGCAAAACAGTGAGGTCACACTGCTGGCACTACAATCTTCACTAAGAGGACTTGACAGAATTGCAAACATGAAGTCTAATATTAGACTGTATTAAAAATACAATTAATTTAAAAATACATTCAATAAAAAAATGTATTTAAGAAGTAAGAAAAGAGAAAAAAACCCCTTCTTTGTGGCTCTTGACTCCATTAATGTTCATTAAGCCTTTACATAATATGGAACCTTTAAACCAAATTTTACTGTCTTTAAATGGAGACAATTCAAGGCCACAGCATCAACATCCAAGGCAACTCCTGTTTGGAGCATCCTTCCAAAACACAACCAGAGGTGTTATCTCAGTCACTGAATTCTTAAGTTCTGGCAGTAAACGTTGATAGAATTAACTAGCTCAGGAACTGAAACCACAGTTCTTTTGACATTTGTATCTTTTTCTAATGCTTTCTGCTAATTTATTATTTAAGATACTAAAGATAGGGAGGTTTAGCTGTGTGTTATGAAATCCAAGCCTTTCTCTTTATTTTAGTGATAGTTTAAGACATAGGAAGGAAACAATACAGAAATAATGTTTGGGGGTTTTTTTTGTCAGAAAAGCTGAGAGGCTTTGATGTGATAACACAGTACAGCTGAAAGGAAAATTATCTAAAAATCACATTGGCACACAATGTTCCTTAGAAGAACCCTTGCTGTTCACAATGTCTCCAAAAACACTGGTCCAAATAGCACGATAGAAAATCATTCCACTTTCCCACACTATTTATTGTTACTAATTATTATTAAGTAAAAGTAAATATAGCACAGCAAATCTGCAAGATACTTTACAGCAGTAAACACATCCCAGCTGAGATGAGTTTCCTGCCTTAATGTAATGTTTTGGGTCTTAATGAATTACTTTTCCCCACATGATATGTGCAAAACTCCCATTGTAACAGCACTGATTGCAAAGTCCTCATTAAAACCAATTACGATGGGAGGATATGAAGCCTTCAGAGCATCCCTCTTATGGTAAAACCTTACTGAAACAGCCAGTCCCAGGGGAGGCTGGATTTTCATGTGTTGGACTCACATAATTATGCAACTTTCATTAACACTGCCCGGAGGACCGAGTCACACTGCAGTCATACCTTGAGGTCCCTGTGCACGATGCCCATTCGGTGCAGGTAGTAGACGGCATCCAGGACCTGCCGGATCAGGGTGCTGGCATCCTTCTCAGTGTAGAACCCTTTCTCAACGATGCGGTCGAAAAGCTCTCCCCCAGACACTCTGGAAAACATGATGGGATGCAAAAGTGTGAGGATATGCTTTGTAACATGCTTTCTACCTCACTCAAGGATGGCCAAGGCCATGCACTAGCCACAGGCAGTCCGAGCACACATCCGTCTGGAGCTCTGGTGGCTCCCCCACTGTCCCAACAAGCATTTGGTTTTGGTTTCTTCATAATCCAAGGGCTGGTCTCTGCCTCAGAGTCCGGAAGAGTAGCAAGGGGCAAAGAAAAGAAGTAACAGAACTAAACCAGAAATATATATAATGGACAATAAAATCCATCACACATCAGAGTGGTCAAAGACTCACTAGCACTTGCAGAGGGAAACCACAACTCTACCCCAGTAAGAGCCAGGGGAAGCAGACACCAGCTTCCACGCTGTCCCATCCCAGCGGACTTTGTATAGGTGAATTTGGTCTGCCCTTCCTGATGGTGCTGGCCCACTGAGGTTGTAAGGCTCCCTACTAGTATATGCCCCTGGGGGTTCGCTTTTTACTCCACTGACCAAGGCTTGGGTTTTGCCCTGGAGGAACAGTCCCATTCCCCTTTCCCCACCGGCGAGTGAAATGCGTACAGTAGTTACTTCCAGTACCTATAGAGCGTTAGTTCATTAAAGGACTCTGGGTCTCTGGCAATTTTACTTGCTCTCAGGCATCCCCCCCTTCACTCACTCATGTATGTTCGTTTAGCAGCAGCCACAAACTCTTTAGGCAGAGCACGGACTCTGCCCGGCACTGGTAGCAGACAGTTATTGATGAGGGTGCGCAGATTATCAGTGCAATTAATCACCAGATGACACAGATGGGGAAAGGATTCCACAACTCAAAGAGGAAAGAAAATAAAACCTTGACATCCCACTATTTAATGTCTGCTATATTACGCTTTTCCTCTTCCCTGCTAGAAATAACACGTTCTGAACCCAATCTTAAATAAAGAATGGACACATTAAAACTCCCTGGAGGAGTATCTGGGGAAACAAAAGAGGAAAGAAATGTCTGAGTAATTGAAATAATAAAACTGTCAGAAAAAAACTGCCCTACTAGGGTAAATAAAAGATTTCCATTTTAACAAGCAAAACCTATTAAAAAATAAAATGTATGTGATACGTTTTTTCAGCAAGTTGCACCACTTAGCATATCATAAATAGCACAGTAAAACTTTCTTTAAAAACAAACCTAATAAAGGGAAAATAATAAATGATTACAGTCATTAAATACATATGGACTGGCAGCTTGTCATTATATGAACACTAGGTAATTCAGCCACAGCCACTCCAAGCAATAATCTGCTTGAATAATGCCATGAAGTCACTTCCTAGGGAAGTTTGGAGCCTGAATGGAAGAGAAGGCTACCACTAAAAATGAACACATTCAACTTTGAAACTGAAAAACAATCTTGGAAGAAAAAAAAATAAACCAGATAATCCCCCTATTAAGTTCTAGGCAAACAGACCAAATAATAGCTTGCTAAAATATTGGCATTAAACTGAAACTCTGCAGTAAAGGTGAAGTTCACCCAGGGTCTTAAGTCCACCCAGGAGACCCCTGGCTGTACCAGCAGCCCTGGGGCTTGCTGCTTGCTGCCAGCAGAGAGGGACCGGAGCAGCAGTGCCGGGCTGACAGCGGGGTGAGGAAAATGCCCTGGTACCGTACCGAATTGGAAAGCCCATGGCTCACGGCACAGTGGGGAAGCAGGTGTGGCAGGTAGAGGCTGCACCGGCAGAAGTGCCATCACACAACAACCTGCTGTGACATGACACCCTGAACACTGCACTGAAAAACTTGAATTAAAACTCTTTCTTTCCTAGTTTCTCACAATACGAACTGTATTCCTCATATATATATGTGTACATATACATACCTATACATACACAGGGTGTTACACCAAGCCCTGCTCAGCCCTACAGCCTTTGCCCAACCCATTGCGAGCCTTGCCAAGGGAGAATGGACACAACTCTGCCTCGCCGTTCACTGAAGGCAGACACTGTTTTATTGAATCTGGCTCCTATTAGCTGACTGTCTTTTTATATTTCCTCTGCAGCCCTTTTGTTTCCCGTGGATTGATTGCACTGAAAATTGAGCCCACGCAGTAATTAATATGACTGAATACAGCACATTTCCCCATGAAAATGCAGTCCGTGCTGTTTTGCAATTTCATACAGTTATTTTTGTTATATTCAAGAGATGGACTGCTTTAGTAGATACTGATTTACACCATGTGCTTTCCTGCACAAGGACTCTCTCCTTCGACATTTGCAGAGAGTATACTTCCAGAAAAATTTTTTCATTAAAATGACAAAATTTCCCTCCATGCCAGCTCACTCCCCATCCCCCTTAAGCCTCATTCCTTAACAGAAAGCTTTTCTTAGTCAAATTTAGTCCAGTGGATCTACTGTACCCAGGCTCAATCTGTTTATAATTCTCTTTCAACACACGGAAAATATTTGCAACCTCTTAAACGATGCATTGCAAACCAGGGCTTAATCCAAGGACTCCAGAGGAGCAGCCAGTAAGTTTGCAACCACTTGCTTATTCAATGTCAACAGCATCCCAGGTACAGGCAGAGAGTCGAGGGACCTGTGCTCCTATTTATTCGTGTGGTGACTCTGTGTTATGGTACAAGGGATTTGCATTACATGTTTGCACTCACCTTATAGAGTCTCCCTGCTCCAGGCAAGTGCAATGGCTGGGGTTCACCTCCCAGGGTTGCTCTGCAACTCAGCGCCCAAGGCCATGGCTATTTTCCATATGGAGCTTATGTCCATATGGCTTTTCTCCTCCAAAACAGGGTTAACTCAACCGTAATATCATTGTGAATGCTTCTCCCTGTATGCTGCCCAAGGGCTGACAGAAGTTAATGCTGTAGCAGGAGCAAACCAGCAAGGGCAGCTGTGGGAGAGCATTTGAGCTCTAAACTCACCGTGGAGATGTGGCCTGTTTGGCTAAAGCTGGTCTTGATCCCAACCCTCACTACCCTGCTGAGATGGGACTTGGCATCCTGCTCTGAACAGACCTGGGCACTCACAAAGCACTGCCACAATTTGC
This sequence comes from Fregata magnificens, assembly GCA_013389945.1. Lineage (NCBI taxonomy): Eukaryota > Metazoa > Chordata > Aves > Suliformes > Fregatidae > Fregata > Fregata magnificens. The sequence goes on from WAAD01009158.1 coordinate 937,881, forward strand.
TTGTTCCAGTCTTTATTATTCTAGGATACATTTTTTTTTTTAATGGCAGCACCAGCTTTGCCCTCTTTACGGCAATTTTGAGCAGTGCACAGGAGGCAGGGTTGAAACTTCAGGCACTAAGAGCAGAATTAGGTCTTTGTCTTAAAGAAATTTAAGACAAAATTTTATGACCAGAAAGACAGGATAGGAGGAACTTCTCATTAGTGGAAGAGGACGGCTCCTGTCTTGCAGCTGGCACTGGCTCATGGAGCTGGACACACTGTCCCAAACACCAGCACAAAGAACCTTTTTCCTCTGCTGATTTTGCTCTTAGTTCTCTGCAAAGAAAAAGTCAAAGGAGGAATAGCCAAGTGCAGTTACTTGAAAAGCATTTAACCCTGGGAACAGCTCAAGTGTCACACTGTGATCCAGAGTAGCATTGGCCCTGCCCGGGGACTCAGAGCTGGGCAAAAATCAGCAAAGCGTCTGCAGCTGCATCTTCTGTAATGACGCCTGCTGGGACTGCCTGCAAGGCATGTGCAGCTCCATCTCTTGGTGCCTGCTTGGCCACTGAGCAGTGGCTCTCCCCTGGTTCACCAAGGGCTGTGGGAAAAGCCCAGTGCTTGGAGAAGGAGCTAAGCTGTGTGTCCACGTCACACATGGACACGCCCAGCACGTGCCCTGCCTATCTCCAGGAATATGGGAATCACTTTCAAAAAAATGCCCACAAGATTCCTTTAGTTTAAAAGGGAAAAAAACCCCAAACCAACCATAAATATGAATACTTTTCACTTCTATTACATCTTTTACCTGAGGCTATGTGCCTTTAGCTCATGTCACTGACCATCAACAAGAGGAAGGCCAGAATAAACATTCTTTCCATTTTCTCATTGCAGGAAAGAGAGAATCAGACTTGTCCCAATGAAACAACCAGGACTTATAGCAGTGTCCTGTCCCACAAACCCTACCCCACTAAGAAAGATGCATTGCCATCAAACCCCATTTTGAAGAGGGGCAGTAGGACACAGCTTGACCATATGAAAAATGAAGCATTATCTGCAGTTCCAATGGGGAGACACAGATTGCACTCTGGTTCCAGGGTTTCCTGAGATGAAACCTTACGGATCTAGTGTTTCATTACAGAGATTTCATGTATCGATCATGCAGATGATGCAAATCTTTCAGAGGACCTAGCCTGGTGCTGGAGTTTGCAAAACTCCTACAGTCCTCTGGTGTGGGGTCAACTACAGAAAGTTTTCCCAGCTCTAATGAAGATGAAGGAGGGAACAGAGGCAGACGTTAAAAACAGAATCAGTGTCCATTGTTATATTTTTAATCTTTAATCCAAACCTCCAGCACAGGCTGCTGCACTGAGTGTCTCGGTTTAGGACAGGTTCCAAAAAACTTTGAAAATGCCAATAGTTTTGTGTAAACAGACGAGCTACCTTGTTATTTGGGCTCTGTGCGTGCACACCGTTGGCTGAACACCTGCACAGGCACTGAAAGACGTTACAATCTTCATTAGAGGCAAGGGAGAGGTTGCTGTAACAATGTCCTAATAGTTATTAAGGCTCTGTTCAACAGTTGGTGTCAGTCCATGTCACTACATTATTTCTATATTTTTGTGATTTCTAATTTGCAGACATAACTTGGGAGAGATGAGGAGACATTTCAGCATTAGTATTACACCTTTACTTTACATTAACCCGTTTCACCATCAAGCTCATCAGGAAAGAGCCAAACTGACAAACAAAAAGAAAACAGCCCCTGCTGCAGGGAAGGAGAAGGGACATGATCAACCTTTTTCTGAAGCAACCGATTCCTTTGCAGTATCATCAGGAAAGCAGAACATGTAAAGTTTCAAAGAAATGCTTTGATTAAAGGTGAGCACAGCATTGAAGACCCCTAAAGTCATAAACAAAGAGCCAATTTCTCTGGATTTCTGATGTTTTTGCCAGCAGTGTAAAAACTGCACCCGTGCTTTGCAGGTCACTCTACCAAGTGCCCGCCAGACCACCACTGCTGTGGGGCTGCCTGGCGGGGGACCTCCCTACATGTGTTAGCCTTCAGGTAAAAAAATACTTGAATAAAAGAACAAATAAATGCTGGAATTAAAAAGATGTTAGTCATATATTGATATTAATGTATTCATGTTACCCTTTCTTTCTCTTGCTGGTACCATCTGTGTGCACAGATAAATCCTCTCATTTATTCACCCCTGCATCCCCACTGTTATCAAGTGTAGGAACCTTTCTGCTTGTTTTAGGAGCTTGAAAAATAACACCCTTTGAAATATCACTTTGACTTCTTTGCCATTTGGCAAAACATTGATGTTTTTCTTTTCTGTGTCTTTTGGAGTACAGGCTGGAATTGCTCTGGATTGTTTACTGCTTGACAGTTTAATTGCTTTTTATCAAAAGTCTTACTGATGAACTCAGCAGCAGTGGATTTACACAGAGAATCCCATCAAAGCTTGTAGGCTTTTCCCTCCAGAAGTGCATGAAGTTCACCTGATGCTTCACTGCAGTTCAAGCCACAATCCAGCCTCCGTTGGACAAGTCATCAAGGCACCACCAGGCTGGGTTAGAAGAACTAACGCAGAAAGGCAGAGACATCCCTAGGGACTCGCTAACACTGTTTAAACCTGCAGACTAGGGATGCCTAATGAAAAGAGGGCTGATTTCAGAAATTTGGAGCAGGAAACATCCCAGGCCAATATGAAAAACAGGTAAAATATGAGCATTACCCTACAACTGTGAACAGGTCACTGATCAGAAGTTACACATTCACAATTTCCTACAATATAAATGAGAAAAAGCACGTAACTCAGCCCCCGAGGCACGACGCTGGAAGTGTGAGGTGAGATAAGAAAGACCGAAGGGACTGTTCCTGGGAAGTTGTGGCTCTGAGTATTAGTTTTCTCTAATGAGGGAATTCTTATTAACACAAATATTTCCATTTTTTAAATTTATTTTGTTTTTAATGGAGGGCTTTTCTGTTTGGCTTTAAACTTCCTCTGCATTGGGAAAATGCATGAGAACCAGAGAGCAAACCTGGCCAGCTTGCTGTTCAAAAGGAAAGAGAAACTGGCTACCCTCATCTCATTGTTCAAACAACATAACACATAAAAAGAAAACGAGTAAACAGATTAATAGATTTTAGACCCAGAAAGGAACATTATGATTATTCAGTCTGACCTCTTGTAAATATAAGTAGGTGATTAAAATTCTCCTTGTGCCAATAATCTAAGGTGCTAATCAGGCAGGGACAGATATTGCTATAGAAATACTGTATGTCCTACAGAGGCTTGCCTTATTCAGTATACATCTCAGAAAACTGCACCGGCTTTCCCATTTGCAGCACATCATAAAATATTCAGCCTGAATGAGGCAAGGACTTTCCTTGTTATTGTAGGTTTAAATCACTCACCTTAAAATCTGATGGTAACATAAATATATGCTCCAAGGCCACCAAAGAAAGGATGCGGGATTAATTTTGCCTTATTTTTCCAGAATACAGGTGAGTACATGTGGTAGAGAAGGATGGATGGGTGTTAGCACCCTCTCCTCTGACAGCGCTGTTCAAAGCGACGTTGCTGTGGGATTCATTCTGGAGGGCTGATGGTTCCTCAGCGCTTCATCACCACTGCGATGCTGGCTGCACCAGAGGGCTGCCTCCCAAGCTGAGGCGTTGTTTTGGAAAAGTTTGGGCAAAAATGATGTGATCATCTCTCAGAACCAAACTGAGCAAACTGAAACATTTTTTTTCCCTCCATTAAAAGTTTCATATGATATTTGCTGAGCAGCTGTAGTGAAGTTGCGCTTTGGAGAACGGACTTCTGTTTCCACTGGGACAAGACTGTTAGGTCTCTGGAAAGCTCAGCTCAGGGATAAAATGTAGTTTGGCAATTAAAATCTTCAGAGACAACATTTTCCTTTACAGAATCCCTACTGTGGAGCTCTTTTGAGGTCCATGATTTTTCGAGGTCGATGTTGTCTTGTTTTATTCAAAATTTTGTTCCATATTCAAATATTCAACATTGTATTCAAAATTTCCCCTGGTTCCATCAGCGGTAAAAAGTGTGACAGCACTAGTAGCAACCAAACGACAAAGGACCTCAGGTTTTTAAGTCTGTTGTGATTAAACCTTACCACCTGACAGCTTATGACAACCTTTCAAATGCCAGCAGCCCACCTGCCTCCATCTATGCTTGTCCCCCCAGGCGGTGGTGTGTGGAGGAGACCTGGGACCTGCCAGCTCCAGCAACACTCCCTCAGTGCTGCTATCACTATTTATGAGGCACGTATCTGCAGTAAAGCAACCTGCACTGGTAACCCCACCAGGCAATCAAATCCTAAGGAATATTGTAGCAAACATTCGCATCTCTACTGCTCTGCTGAGGTCTACAAACACCATGACGGGCAGAAGATGGGCACATCTTTTTTCCACTCTTCTGAGCTCTTATAGTTTGATTGGCACCTCCACAAGAGCCAAGGAATCATCTAGTATTAGCAGCTTGGTCACATTCAAGTGTGCTCCTTGTCATTTTAAAAAAGACCTATGGACACATACATTGGTTATTCAGCCTGTTTCTCTTCATGGCTTTGCATTAAATGAAAAGGCAAAGCTGAAACTCAGCAATACTGACTTTCACCTGTGCCCACCGTGTCAGTCAATGATTTGATGTCACCACATTTGAATCCATACATACAATGGATTCACCACAGGTTTCACTGTGAAAAAAACCCAGCATTTTAAAAAAAAGTCATTAAAATATGCACATTATGCATTAAATAGCTCAAAAGTTTAGTTCTAAAGAACCTATGACTCCCTGATTTTTTAATTTCCTTATGTGAGGTGTCAGTAAATCAGCCCAAGCACAATCACTCTTGCTCATTGTGTGTGTGTATATATGTATATATTTATATACAGGTGATTTTGTTGCCTCAACCTTTCTCACTTTGCTTCTAGACAACAGAAGAGTAGAACTCTCTAGACAAACCACCACACAAAGTACATTTTCCAGTCTCTGAGGGCTGGAACAATGTATTTCCTAAATGCTGTCATATTCCTCCAGCTCTTCATAAAATCAGCCGATAGTTAAAATCTGGAGGAGATTCCTCACCTGACAGCAATTTAAAAGTAGGTCATGTTTCAGCACTAAAAGGTTGGGTTTGTTTTCCTTTTGACTTGTTTTCCAATGGAAACCAACCTCAATGTCCTGCCAGCACTAGCTAGGAAGAACAGACCTAAAAATAATGAGAACCGATGTAACTGAAAACGGATACCGTAAATTATGCAATGTATAGTAAATAATTTTGAAATATAAGATGAATGCAGCACTAAGAATTGTCCTAAATATCAAAAAGGACCACAGAAAAGTGTAGTACAGTCACTCTCAACTGGAGCTTAAACAGCCCAGCTTTTCTGTGAATAACACTTAATAGAAATTTGCTTTCGTGTGTATATTCCTTTCTTTGAGTCTGATTTCCACATGCTTTCTCACAAGTAAGTTTGCAGGCAGACATCATTGTGGAAACAGCTGATGTTAAGATAACATGGGGTGATACTTGTCTCAGTGCAGAAAGAGCTCTGAAGCCCCTTGTATCACCTGTATCTCACATAAATTCTACTTCTTTTTTAGCTTTTCTATAAGATGTACAATACTTACAGGCTTTGAGTTGTCCCCCTCTACCAGATGAAGTACACCAAGGAAAATTTATTTTGAACCAAAGAAAGAAATGCAGTCAATTGGTCAAAATACATTGTTGCAAAAATCAACTTGTCCAAGCAGTGGATAGAAACAATGCTTTGGGAGCTAAATATTAAAAGCAAACAGACCAACTTAACTCTAAATGAGTTATAAATAAGTATCTTGTTTTATCAAGCTGTTACAACTATATATACATTTTAAAAGTCATTAATGTGCTCTTCAACTTTTGAGGAAGTGTGAAGAAACTTGCAGAGAATTGATAAAGAAAACCACAAGATTCTAGTTGTTTATAATGAAGTAGTTCTTAAGAAATCTGCAAGTAACTAAAGTAAATACAAGGAAAACCCCATTTTATGGTGCATGCACAATTTTAGGGTATACAACATCTATAAAAATCAGGAAATAAATGTTGGAGTTATCAAGGACGGTTCCCTGAAATGCTCTGTGGCCATGAAAAAGCAAGCAGAAGGCTTGGGAGAAAACTGAGTGCAAAGGAGAAAATAATTTGTCCCCCTAAACATCCATGGTACACTCACACCTTCAACATTTTTGACAAAGTTCACCTCACCCAATCTTACAAATCTGTGGAATAAGCACCCGTATGAGAGCTACCACCCTCGTCTCCTTCAGCCAACACAAGGAAGGAGGCATGTCTAGGGTGTAATGCTGCTCAGGGCACACTTCAGGGTATGAGGAACAGAAATGTCCATTTCTGTGTTCATTCAGACAAATCCCACCGTGATGACCTTTATGGAAAAGAGCCCTTGTTGTGGTTTAACCTGGCAGGCAGCTAAACACCACACAGCTGCTTGCTCACGCCCCACCCCGCAGTGGGATGGGGATGAAAATCAGAAGGGCAAAAGTAAGAAAACTCACGGGTTGAGATAAGAACAGTTTAATAATTAAAATATTATAATAATAATAATAGTAATATTGTAATGAAAAGGAAAACAATGAGAGAGAGAAGCAAAACCAAAGGAGAAAAACAAGTGATGCAACGGCTCACCACCCACTGACTGATGCCCAGCCAGTCCCCGAGCAGCGATCCCTGCCCCTCCGGCCAACTCCCCACAGTTAATATACTGAGCATGACGTCATATGGTATGGAACATCCCTTTGGTCAGCTGGGGCCAGCTGTCCTGGCTGTGTCCCCTCCCAGCTCCTTGTGCACCTGGCAGAGCATGGGAAGCTGAAAAAGTCCTTGACTAGTGTAAGCACTGCTCAGCAACAACTAAAACATCTCTGCATTATCCGCACTGTTTTCAGCACAAATCCAAAACACAGCCCCATACTATCTACGATGAAGAAAATTGGCTCTATCCCAGCCAAAGCCAGCAGAGTCCTGAAGACTCTTTGGCCGAAAGTATAGTCAAACTTGGGAAAGTGCAGAGAAGAAAAAAAAGCAGGACCAGAGAGCTTCTCCATGAAAAGAGAGATCAAATTTACAAAGAAAAGAGGTGACAGAGATACGATAGCTCTCTACAAAACCATGAAAAGGATGGGACATGGAAAAGGGAAATATAAATAATTATTTCACACTATAGATGAGAAATGGGGGACCTAATGGAATTAGTAGGTGGTGGATTTAAGACAAAAACATTTGTCATTTGAGGAGCAATCCTGGAACAGATGAATCTTTGGTACGACCCAATGAAACGGCGCTCATGTTCTTGTGTTTGTGCTCATCAAATTAATTATTGAATTATTCACTCAACTCTGGTCTGAATGTGCATACCTACATTAAGTGAGTCTTTTGATTCACTCACTTAAAATCAAATATGACAGATTCATAGATTTTAAAGCCGTTATGATAATCTAATCTGACCCCAGACAAAACAAAGACCGTACAATTTTTGCCTCAGATCCATAGCTCCTGGCTGGACAAAAGACTATCATTTAGCAGTGTAGCCAGGCTTGACTTAGAAGATACCACTAATCAATCCCTTGTCTGCTTTGTCCAGTGGTTAATTACATGCGCTGACTAATTACATTGAGGGTTTTTTTGATGATAATTTCTGATGTCCTGTCATTGGATCCCTTTCAACACTGTCTGCGGACTCTTTAGCCATATTAAAGCAACCTTACTATTTTCAGGTTTTGGTAACTTCATTTTTCTTGCTTCTATCTGACATTTCTCTCCAGAAAAATGATATTCAACAGCCACTTTCACAGCCTCTGTGAAGAGATAACTAGAAGCTGAGCGTATATACAGCGATGCTCATTCCCAGCTCTCCATTTGGAAACTTAAATTAACCTGTTGAGTATCTTCACTTACATCTGTATCAGTAATGATTTGACCATTCCTGGACAGGATACAGACCAGTACCAAGCATCTGTATTTCAATACTGAATCAAATATAATCTAAAGAGAATATCGAGTCTTCAATTACCACTCTCTTCTGAACATCATCTGTTCACTCTGCTACATCTCATTATGTTTATCTCACTGCTGCTCAACCAAAATATCCCCATTTTCCACAGCAGAGAGTGAATTTCTCCAATTTTGAGTGATGTAGAGAGACACCAAACTGAATTCTTAGAGCTCGGATGCAGTCTCAGCTAAATAAAACTTATGCGACTGTTTAGAGCAATATTATATCTTTAGCCAGTAAATTCAGTTTTGACTGGAGCTGCAAGGGCATTTGTAATGTCACTGAAAGAACTAGGAGGAACAGCAATTGAATTTGGAGACCTCAGGATCGTACGCAAGTTGATCTCTTGCCCAGTCATCTCTAAAGCGGGGACAGTGAACACAGGCCATGGTGAGTGAGAATGAGTGGTATACACAGACCAAAGCTGTTAAAAGCACTTTATGGCAAACACAATTATCTAAATCCCACTGCTCCAACCCCACTGTACACCTTGCTGTGTCCCACCTGACACTTTCCTCTCACTTACCCTACTAATTGCAATTTTTCACATTACCCATTCTTTTCCAGCTCTGTGCAGGAAGCCTGTGAGTGGACGTGATTTGTGATGCTGCTCGTGCATTGCTGACGGGCCAGGAACAGCACTCGTGACTAAAGCTTCATGTTTATTTGCAGATCGCCAGCTGCCTTCTCCCATTAGCAACAGCTAATTTCCAAGCTGCCCCCTTTGCACAGATAAGGCACGGCAGGGGCTGGAAGGACCCGCTGATTTATTGTGGTTTGACTGGAGGGTGGGCAGCACAGATATTCTCTCATGGCCTCAAGGGAAGATTTATGATGTACAAAAGAGGCATTTTCTTAAGAAAAAAAAAAGGAGGAAAAAAAAAAGGCATCTGGTCCTAATTCCTGATGTTCTCCAAAAAAACACCAGAAGTCGGACATGTGAACCACTAAAGCTCATGTGATTTCTGCTCTTCGGCTACTGTGGGATGAGGTCCTCAAGGAGATGCTGTCCATGGCATCCCTGTGAGAGACAGGAAGAATGAGGTGCCACCAGCAGCCGGCGAAGCAACCAGGCAAAACTGACCAGCAGAAAGGACAGCCTCCAAAAATGCTGGGAAACCACGAGTGAAACCAGCTGGGCATGGAGAGGACAGAAAGGATGATCCTGCCAACACCTTGTGCTTGCTCAGTCCATGTTGGCTGCCTGGCACTAAAACCAGGTGCCACAGCCACAGATTTACTGGTTTTATTCTGTGCAACAGCTGAATTTACTGCTTTTTGAAAGAAAAAAACACCCTTCCTGGAGGGAAAAGATTTGTTGAAAGATATAGTAGGAGCATAGTACACAAAAGAGAAAGTTTCCAGAATGTCCTACATAAAACAAATGTGCCTGGGGCTTATTTTAATAATTCTTCAATTATTGCCTTACTGGTGGCTGATTTAGTCCAGGCTGTTGAGATGTTTCTAATGGAAATCATCAATTCATCACGGAGACAACTTCCAAGAATCTAATCACGCAGATGAAAACAGACACATGTTCATGCTAATAATGAGGACTCCAGCAAAAGAGGGAAGATTTTATGTATCTGTTATTTTTAAAGGTTTATTTGCTCCTGCGTCTTAACAAACCAGGCTGGCAGACTGCCAGGCATTCTGTTTTTCACTGGGACTGTCCCATGGCCTGGGGAGAGATTTTAAATATCCACTTATACTTTATTGCTCCAAGGCTGCTGTCTATTCTAACACTTTATGCAGTTTCCTTGACACAGAAAACTAAAGTCTCCAGCTAATTCTTCATTAATCAACACAAATAGCTCCACAGTAATTTTATTTTCAGGACAGAAGAGCAAATTAACGCCAATAAGCAAATCCTTATAGTTCATGCTCAATATTTTAGGAGTTTGTGTTACCATCGCTGTGTCTATTTCTGTAATATATTTCAACAGGTGAATTAGTGACAAACTGTAAAAGCTGATGTTTGAAAAAAGCAAAGCCATAATTGATACAACAAATAATCAAACTTAGCTGGAAAAATTGAGGAAAGCTCAACCAGATTCTCTCAGATGCAGTAATCTGTGGGAGCTACATCCACCACCAAAAGCCCAATACAGCACAATTCAAAGACTCTTCTCCATCTCACAGCAAACACCTGGGTCATCTTCTTAAGGTCAGACCATCAGTGCAAGGATGGCAGTGGTGCTGGGGCAGGGCACAGCGACACTCCTGTCCATCCCGCATGACAGCACCATAAAAATCCCCCTCCCAGGAGTGGCACCCCAAAGGCAGCTCCTGGGAAGCACCACCCCAAAGCAGAGTGGGCAAAGAGCAAGGACATGCTCCTCATTTCCCGCAAGCCCCCGCAGTCTCCAAGGCATCCAAAAGGACTATCCCGAAGCCTCAAAGGAAACTTGCTTCCTCTTACTATTTGCTGTGCCCCGTGCACAGTTCTTCCTTGAGCTCTTCCTCCTGGGGACCAAAAAGGATATAATTCCCCCATGTTTCACATTTCATACTTAAACCGCCCTATAAAATCCCATTCATGGGCAAGCCCCAAGCAACAGAAAAAATACAAGCTGTAAAACTGCACCAGCTTCAGATTACAGCCATTGAACTGCTCCTCCCAGCTCAGCCTTGCTGCTCTTGGGGAGGCCCACGGCAGCAGATGACCCCGGGACCTTGCTTTCTGCCACGCACGCTGGCAACAGATGAGGTAAAAGCCAGCACACGTGGTTTGGGACCTTATCCCACTTCTGGGGGATGCAAAGGGTTGTGCTGATGGGCACGATGCTGAACTGGTCTGAACTGCCACCGTAACAGCTCAGTACATCCCATAGGGAATCCTCGGCATTACCATTTAATTGCTGTCTACTTAATTTAATCTTCCTTTTACCTTTTATAGGGATATTCCCAAGTGCCAATCCTGGCTCCTTAGCATCTTTTGCATATGTTATAAACACAGTTATGTGAAAATTAAATTCGAAAGCTCTTCCTCTATCCCAAATCAAAACTAATGATTAGATCAAACCCACAAAATAATCTAGCAAATATAGCCTTCACTGTGCTCCTGGGCTGTGTGATTTATACACTGACTAAGAACGCCAGGGAGTTTAGAAAACGGCTGGATACTTAGAGTTTTTTGCTAATATGGTAGTCACGGCACCTTGCAAAAACTCATGGACAAAAATGAAATACAGACTTTGGCTGCAGGGCTCACAAGCCCTGCACAGTGATCCCGAATGTCCTGCATTCGGAGATGGCATCCGACAAGTGATGGGCAAATACCAAACGGGACAGACCCAGACATGCCAGTGGTGTTGCACTGATTACAGCAGTGGAGGATTTCACTCAGTTAATTTGGGGCTTGACAAGGAAGCAAGTCCACAGCCAGTGCAACCAGCAATGACCCTAAGATTATGAAGAAGGACATGGCGAAGTAGTGATGCGATTCATATAGCAGAGCAATTAGCTTGGAGTAAAGAGACTTTTATTCTGGAACAGACCATATCTGTAGGAAACTTGTCTATAGCAGCTACTCTAGTCACTGTCCAGTACAGACAAGATCTGAGCATCACGGAGCGAGAAGCCCAATGCACTTAGCTGAAGAATGCCACTATTTTAGCTTTTAAAGAGTCTGTGCCTTGTATAACACATGAGAGAGCTTTTGTGGGATACCTGTTTTTGTCAAACAGTTGCCTCCCAGCAACTTGGAGCCTGCACACTGATGCACAAGTATTAGGGCTCTTCATTAAAGGGACAAACTATTAGGGCAAAAATATCTGTGCAAATGGTTGCATGAGAGCAATTCTGAGGTTGAAACCAGAGGAAAAGGTATTAAAAATCAGTGCCCTCAGTCCAGGCACTGCCAGGGAGGCACTGAGTCTCCGTAAGCCAATGCATTCAAATCAGTAAACTGCTATTATGCTAGTCCTAAGGAAGAGATCAAAGAAAAGTGCTACGAGTTTAAATATCCACAGCTAGATGGTCTGATCTCTCTGCTGATCAGGCAGTTTTTGGTTGCCTGCACACCAAACAAGGCCTCACTAACACCAGATATGGCAAAGAAATGAATATTACTGCAGTAATTACATCTGATACTCACAAAGTGAGTGCTGCCATACAGACCCACAATTCTTTTCCCCAGGTCTCTCACGCTGGTGGGCAGGGAGGTGTGAGACGTGTAGGAGCATCGCACTTCCCTGCAAACATGAAAGCATGGCCAAGGCAAGAGCTTCAAGGCAGGGGAGCAGTGTTTAACCTTTGCTCTCCCACTGATTTCCTGTGTGACCTTGGGCGAGTCACTGAAGGATGAATGTAAAAAGGGACTTAGGTCTCTCAAGGCGGGGATTAGGCATCTATGATCGAACGTGTGGTTCGGATAACCCAGGTACCGGCCCTGCCAACAGGTCAAGACGCACCATGCAGCCAACTACGAGCAGCAAAGCTCCCAGGACATGGGGTACAAACTCCACTCCCTGCTCCAGCTGGAAGAGAGGAGAGGGGGATTCAAGCCAATAGCTCCAACTCTTGGAAAGTGCCCTAAACCACAGGGTGTTTTCCATACCTCCTTCTGCAAATGTTCCACCTCTCAGAAAATAACTCAAGACTCCCTCAGCACTGTAACACTTACTCAGCACTGTGACTGCCTTATTGATGCTAATGTCACAGAGCAGTAACAGGGTCCATTAAAATGAATATCAATTGTTCCCTTAACCTTTGTAGGGAGCCAGATTCAACCCTTTAAGAAATATGTTCGTCCTGTCATGCTTTTAGGAGATGGTAATTTAGCCCATGTCTTCCATAACTAACTGAAAAATCACCAAGCCAAGTTTGGTCTTGTAGAGAGAGTGCATCCGCCTCTCCGGCAGGCAAACCAGGTGTATTTACACAGTGGAAGAAGTAATTCATTTTAGCCGTTTGTTACAGACCAGTATGGAAAACAGATTTCACACCGATGATTTATAAAGTGCTTTTAGACAGCCCTTAAATAATGAGTTATAACCAGGTACGAACATTCAAAGCCACTGCTGCTCTTGCTGTGTTATTTATGCTGCGTTGGTTGCAAGAACTCAGCTCCCTGGTCCAGCTCCTCAGCCCAGCTCCAGGATTGACTCGTCCCAGCACCACAGATGTCTGTTTTCTATTTGGCTGTGGTATTCCCTGTGCAATATTAAAATGTCATCAATTCAGTTTAACAGGCCAAGTAAAGGCCTTAGTCAACCATTTAACAGCTAAGTAAAACATATGGCAAATGCATATCAGTCCAGGGACTGCATTAAAAGTTTAAGGGTTCAATTAAGAGGAATCTTGCTGGTGTGTTCTCAGGAGGTTAGGAAAACAGAAATGCCAAATGTTTCCCCCCCTTGTAGCTGTTAAGCACCAGGCTGAAACCCCCTTGTTAAAGTGTTTTCCAGTATGTTAAAAGCACCTGTGTATAATACTCAGTCAAAATAAACTATTTATTGGGAAAATGGAGCCAATATTTTTATGATTTGGGGTTTTTTTTAATAATTTTTGTTGTTGTGCTGCAGTTTCCTACCTTAAGCGCCCATGTTCATTGTCGCCACCTGAACGCTGGGGCTGGAAGTGCCCAACCCTCCTGCAAGGCAATACCTGATATCCCAGCGCTTGCAAGGCTGAAAGCTCAGACACAAAACCAGCTGAACTTGACTTTCAGAGCTGACCGAAGCCCTGTTTGAAGATGTAAAACCAAGCTGCATTATTACGATTTTTTCCAAGGTTCAGCTTCCTTAAGGACATGGTCACCCAGCAGAAAGAACATGTTAATTAAGTGACACATCCTGCACACAGCAGTGTCTCCGGATTCAAGCAGGTATTGACAATATAATGGACTGACAATATTGTTGTAGAATAATAAACCTATCCCAAAGCACCTTGGCTTGCAAGAACAGACCTCCCAGCTTCCTAGGGTCTAGTACAAGAGACTCCAGGTGTTGGGTCTCAGGCAGCGAGCATGACAATGCTGTGCATGTCCCATATAGACAATGCAGACACCACCACAAACCTGGCCCAGCGATGTGGAAGGGACAATGGCATTGCAGCTGCAGTTGGGTTGTCCCTGCAGTGTATGACCCCCCTGGGGCCCTCAGTTTTCTGCAGCATCCCTCTTGGTCAACCTGACACCAGGACCCCCCAGCAGCACAGGCAGGAGATTAGGTTGAAATGCAATATGTAGAAAGCCTGCAAAAAACCAGCAGCTCCTTGGTGGAGCAGTTAGATCACAAGACTGGGCTTGCTCCAGAGACAGACAGCACAATAGTCATGATTTTTGCTGCCATCGTTATTTATAGGCACAAAAATGTAGATCATTTAGCAACCCAGAGTGAGCTGCCAAACCAGATACGGCAGCTGAACCCGCTGCCTAACAGTCAGCCGTGTTTTAGGATATTCCCTCCTGCAGCAGCAGACGCAAACCCTGCAGGGCAGCAGCTCTGGGGTGGGAGGATGCAGCTCTGCTGGCACCTGGTCCACACCAGCACACGAGCCATCAACCCAAGGCAAGATGGCAAATTTTGATATTCATACTGAGAAGAGCAGTGAGATGCTGAGGTCTGAACCATTGCAGTCAAGAGGCGTTTTCTCCCCTAACTACAAACGGGCTTTGAATTTGGCCCTAAGGTCCTCGAGGAACAGATAGGACATGGGAGAAAGATGTCATCCCACAGATACTCTGCGAAGGACCCCAGCTGCAGGGAAAGGTGACGGCAACCACTTAGAAAAAATACACGCAAGTGATTTCAGCAGGTCCCAATACAGTGAGTCAGGTATTACAGACTTCGCAGGTCTCCTCTCTGCCATGCTGCTCTCCCCTTTCACTCTGATGAAGGTTTCCTCCTTCTGGCCTCTCCTGGTTTAGTGTACCAGTAATGCTCAGAGTTTAACTCACAATCCCGCTTCTGTACCGTGCTCCACTTCTGCTCATAGCTGACTGATTTTGGGAGGTCACCTCGTCCCCCTGCCCTCATCACCCCACCTGAGAAATACCCATCCCACCTCCACTGGTGCTGGTGGGGTTCGGACCACAAACTGCCACCGCTTTCGTAAGTGGCACAATGCTGAAACTGAGAATGGGGAAGAATTAATTTATTTTTTGTTTATTTTCTGTAATTTGGTACAACTAAAAGCAAACATTAAAAATATTTTTAAACAAAAGCCATACTTAGAACAGATCAGGGGGCAGAGCGTGAAAGCAACTAGTGATTCAGACATTAACGCTTTTTATTAAACAAATAAAACACTCTGATGAATGCCTCAAAGTCTACAAATTATTCTCACAACTATGCAAAACTACTTGATGTTTCAGCTTTGGGGCATTGTTTAAAATTTACTCTAGCACTGTTTTCAAGAAAAGTCAATTTATTTCACCCAAGTGGAGATTTAAGACATCAGGGAGCCATCTGGTGGTTTGATTGCCTTCTAATTAAAATTCATCTCTTGGGCTCTTGCCTTATCTGATGCTGAGCTAAATTGGCTGGCCCAGAGCACAAATGCAGAGAAATTAAGCATCGTAAGATGTGTGAAAGTAAAATTTAACTATACAGAATTTCAGACAAGATTTTGCCATTGCTTTGTAAATGTGAGGTATCCGCAAAGCACGAATGATGCATTTGCGCTCTGATTTTTTATATCTTTCTTACAAGTTTAGAAGTGGAATAAAGTTTCACAAAAATACCCCCTATGATGGGAAAAGAAAAGTAAAGTATTAAGTAAGTTTTTGTTGCATTTCTATGGAATCGATGTTTTGTTTCCTAGAAAGCTTCACCATTTCCCCCCATGATCTTATACAATTTGAAAAGAGAAAAATGCCTGTGGCTTTGGAAATACAGAAAAGAAAAAGAAAAAAGAAAGAAACAAAACAGATACTGAAACTAAGCATTACTGCTGGTTCAGGCATTCCCCCGGCATTTTTTCCAGGAGGGAATCAGAGCCCTATCACCAGTTTCTGGAACGGAATCCACCCTCGAAGCCACTATGGAAAGTGTGGAGGTCACAGCCTGGCACCATCTCCAGGGGCAGAGGTCTGAAACTAGCAGAAGATGCAGCTCCGTTTGCTGACGGACTTAACCATGCTGGTGCATGTTAAGTGTGCCAGAGTCCGGCTACCAACCCGAGCTCCTCCAGGGCTCGGCAGAGGAAGGACTTGATAATTTGCCTAATTAGGTTAGCGTCGAGTTGCTCATTACTGTTCAGAGACCGGAGCAAATAACAACAGGCAACTTCGGAAGCTCTTCCCACCCTCAGGGATGGTGGCAGCTGATTGGAAGTCTTCATTATGACAACTTTGGATGTGAACATTTATATTCCAACTAAGTGCAATTTTGGATGCCCAAGTCCCTCTTGATATTTGGCCCTTATCTCTCTATTCCTGCATAGACATGCCCTTATCTCTCCATCCCTGCACAGACGTGCCTCTGCAAGTTTCACTCCCAGATCTGAACTTCCTAAACAGAAGTTCAGGCAGGGCCAGATTGGATGTGTAATTCCATTCCCATGATAAATCTACTCTCATGATAAATCCCAATCTGAACAGGGTCACCACTGTCATTACTGAGTTTACCTGACAAACAAATCCATGTGCTTGGATTTTTCACCGTGCCAAGAAAAGCTTCATTGCATAGGTCTCATTGGTAACTGTGCAAACCTCCACTTGCGGAAGTGTTAACTAAGAGTGGGGAAAGATGGTGACAAGGCAGTATGTCCTCTCCGGGAGGACAGAGTAGGTGTCATTCCCAGAAATGTGACAAGAATTACACCTGACCCTCAACAAAGCAATGCTGTGATGCTCTCTGGAAGGCAGTGAAGCCTGAACCCTGGGACATCAGGGCTTTCCTAGAGCTCAAACACCATCATTAACCTGCCTGGGTTTCCCCTGAAAAAAACCCAAACCCACAGGACCCTGATTTCAGCCTGAATCAATGCCATCGCTTCTCACAAAAAGCACAGAGGACAAAAGTTACTCAGAAACAAAACAGCAATTTCTGAAGCTTTGTAGCAAGGGGAGGACAGATACTAGGTTTGTTTTATACTTTTGGCAGGGATGTCGTATGATTCATTGCTAAGACTTTCAACCTTCAGCGGTCAGTTGGTGCTCCTCCTCCTCCTGCTCCTCAGTCACTTTTTCTACTTGCTTCCAGTATTTTCATCGTTTGTATTTCTCCATGATCCCCACAGGAGGAGCCTCAGTACCGCTCTAGCAGGCAGAATTTGAGATCACCGACGAGCTTTTGCAGTTTCACCCTATATACATGGCTGTCCTTTCAGTTATTAGCCAGGAAATATTTTTTTTAAATGACCCTGAAAGAGCTTATTGATCAATCTGGAAAGAGTTTCTAGGGATATTTTCCATGGACTGAGGTCTCTTTAGTCAGAGGCACTTGGTGCATGGGGAGCTATAATTTGAGAATGTGATTCTCAATTCCCTGTGTAGGGGATTATTTATGGGGGTAAAGTTACATCAGAAAGCGTTTGCAGGATCACGAGATGAAATATACCTTTAAAAACTTCTCTGCCAGCAAACCACAGGAGATTTCTGAAGTGTTGGAGAGTAGCTGGTAAGACAGCTTCATCCTGGAAACAGGCAAAACTAGGTTTTGAAAATTGTGCGTTTCTTTTTGACACCACCACAGGCTCCTTCTGTGCCCTAAAGCATGTTTTTCCCCTTCGAATGCTTTCATGTTGCCTTCTGCTGTTTGTCTCATCTGTAAGCTCCAGGGCTTGTGACACCTCCAAGGTTAGAGCAATGTATCCATGCCATCGCTCACCTCCCAGCCCAGAGCATTGCAGCATCCCCCATAACCAGGCTGGGAGCACAGATAGGTCCTTCCCCATCCATGCTTTCAGGTTTTCCAACCAGCAGAGGACGGGATGCATCGCTCCACAACCCAGAATCCACCTAGAGCACATACCTTGGCCCAGGATGCTGGGAGAGGCTCCCAGGCTCCCACCTTAAATGTGGCCTTTGTGCTAAGAAAAATCTCAGTTGGCCTCTGGTCTCTTTTCTGGCACAGAAAAACAGTTAAACTCCATTTCTGCAATTACAATTTGCTGGTAGTAGCAACGGTTGCTGGAGGAACTGCTTCTACGTGCTCTAAGGCTGGTTAATTGGAAATCTATAGATTGATGTTACATAAGAAATAAGAGATCTTTTATTTTTCAGGTGTTTAATTATTAATAAATTAATGAGATGGAAACTGAAGTACAAGGAAAAATGGTGCTCAGTCGGAAGGAAGTTAATATAAAATCTAAAATGCATTCTCCTCTAGCTTATTAACTTTGAGATTGATGTAATAACCTCAAGAGGTTTTTTTCAGTTTTTCTCTTCTCTTAAGTTTATATTCAGATTTGCACAAAAGTAGTTTCTATATTCAGACTAGATCTTGAAAGAATTTTCATTTACAGAGTGAATTTTCCTATTTGGGAAAAGAAAACAGAACAAAGCCATTTATAAAATGTGGTAAAACCTGAAGATAAATGTTACTCAGAAAATTCTTACTCTTCAGGGAAGAATCAACCTGATCCCAGTTTTCTATCACTAAAATACAAAATGTACTCTGCAAAATTTCAGGAGGAAATTCATTATATGGCCCGTGACAGCTCATGCGTGACCATACCCAATGCATCTGCAATATTGCCCAGTTTCTGTTCTAATTTTCTTGGCATTAGAGGCAATTTCAAATTGTAGCAGGCAGAAGTGAAGAGAAAAACTCCTGCACCATTTTGTCCATCAATCTTTTGATTGCTTCCTCTGAAGTTGCAGGATCGCTCCCTACTTCTCTGTCCTGTTCAGCTTTGAGTGACAGATCTGTTCACACTTCATCAGAGGATAACTTCAAGTATTAGGAAAGACTGTCCCGATACTCATCATAAAAAATTCCTTTTCTTTCATTCTTTTCTTACTTTCTCACCATTGCTACCCTCTCTGAGGCAGACGTCTCAAAACCAATACCACCGGGAAACCTCAGCTTCAACATCCTTTGGGCGAGTGGCTGTTTCCCAAGGTCTTGCAGCCAGCAGGACCCTTCCCAATTCTCCTGCTCTTCCTCTGCGAGCTACCACTGGAGTCACCACTGCTGCTACACGATAAAGCCCATCAGGATCTCCTTCTCCTTCTTCTGAGGGTGTATGGAAACTCCATCCCTAGTACCAAAATCACAAACACCTCTCTTCTCTGCCACCAGGAAACGCTGAGCTGTTTATGGAGCACAAGTTACTCTCTTTTAAAAATCAAAGGAATGTGTTAAAATTACCATAACTTAATGTCACAGGAGAGATGAGCTCCAAAGTTTTCTTTGGAATTTCTTGCTAAACAGAAGTTTCTGCAGACGGTATTTGCTTTTCCCTGAAAAAATGGATACATCCTTCTCCCCACCTCAGCAAGAGCCTGAATCACAGCTCACCGAGCATATGGAAAAACTCACAGGGACTTCAATGTTTTTGAGAAATGTCCCACATGCACACGTAAGCTATTAACCTAAACGTCCTTCCAGACCATAGTTTATCCTAGCCTGGGTGCTTTCTGATGTTCCTTCTCCAGAAAGAGACAGGTTTACTGAGCTGTACTTGCTACAGCAGGTTAACAGAGCTGCAGAAACTGATCTCCTGGCTTTTTTAACACCTGCAGCCAGAGTGAGTAATCAGAAAAGGTCTGTCACAGTTTTCCAACAGCAGCCAATTTCTCTCCCCTAGCAGTCTGCATCCACCAGATACTGTGCATAACATATCCCGTATTAATCATCACTTGGTCAAACTAACCTCTTGAGCTCTTTTAAACTCTTCCCAGGCATTTCTGCCAGCCTCTTAAATCATTTCTGTACTTCTTGTCACAGATAGTCTCAATATCCTAATGCTTTTTCAAACATCGTGGGTGATGCATGAAACTCTACATTCCCCTGTCAAGCCCTCAAAATAACCACTCTATACTTAGAAAAGGAAACACCTCTCTGTTTCAGCCACTGGGAAATGCTGAGCTGTTTATGGGGAACATGCTACCACTTTCAAAACTCACAAGAATAAGTATTTCTTCTGCTGAAGGCACTTGTGGCCTCTCTCTTTACTGGGGAGATATGTTCACAAAACTCATAGGGATCCATTTACATCTGAGGACTCTATTCCTCCATCAAATACATCTCAAATTAGCCAATATTTCAAAAATTATTAGGAAAGATGTAGGGAAGGAACAAAAAGGCCCATGTTTCTTTCTGGGAAATCAGCTTGAAATGGATGCTGTAAGTAACATATGCAAATATCTTTTTGTGTGTGTGACAATTTAGTTTAGACCTTAATTGCTTAACTGAATCACTTTCAAACCGCATAGTAAAATAAATGACTGCAGAAGCCTAAATGTACCAGTATAAATACCTTTTTAAACATCTTGAATTTTTAGACAGTGAATCAAAGAGAAACAGAAGGATGCAGTCTTATTTTTAATCACTTTCCTACTACCCAAATTATAAGAAACAATGAAATACATCATAAGAGACATCTTGAGATATTTTGGCATGCTGCTAAACTGAAATTCAATGGCTTGACATGCTATCTTGGATAATTTAACTCTGAAGTCTTTGCTAATTCTTCTTTGGATTATTGCCGAACATAAGCTTGGTTTCAAAGCTCACCCTGTTTGGCTTTGCACATCTGAACCAAGAACCACATAAAACATTTTAAGTAGCTCCTGGAGAACTTTTAAAAAGCGTTATTGATGAGAACATTGTTTGTGTGTGCTGGGACAGCCATGTGAGGACTGGAGAGCCCACAACACGAGGGCAGACGGGCAGCAAGGAAGGGAAACTCGTTGGATGCTGTGGTGGAGATGCACCATCTTGCTTGTTTGCTCTCAGCAGCTCGAATGCAGCGACTTGGTCCACACTGGAGGCTGAGCCTCCCAACAGCCAACCATGCTGACAAATTCATGGTTCCTGAGGGTGTGAGACCACACACCAACACCTGCCCACCACAGCCTTCCAGCATAGTCTTCCTCACCCTCGTCCACTCTGTAACAGCAGGCACAGCCCTTCAGGTTTGCAGCCCTCAGGCCGGGGGTCCTGTTGGTTGCCTCTGCCTCATAAACGTGTTTTTGAGTGTGGACTTTCCCCAGAGACCACCCGCATGTTTCGCCTTTCCCGCCAGCTCTGACTCAGCCAGCGTAGGACTGTGAGCAGCAATGAGAGGCAGATCCGTGACAGCTTCCTCCCAACATACTCCCTCCTCCCCTCCCTCACCACCGAGCAGCTCTTCACACTGCCAGGGAAGCACAGGATGCTGCCTTAGCGCCGACTCCTACCCACCAGCTGCTATGCTTAACTTGGGATTGGCAACGGCCTCTCCACCCCAGTAGGGTACCAACGAGCCCAGCCTCCAGGACCCGAGTCACCAAGACCGGCCCTAAGATCCCCCCTGGTCCTGAAACTGGCTGGGATGGGAGACAAGCTGGTCATCTCAAACAGGCTGTGGATTTGCTTGAGGGTCTGACCATGCAGATCCAGTTTCAGGATTTGGGGGTCTCCTTCTGCTGGGAGGGAGATGTAGGACACATCTACAACACCAACTAAATGACGGCCAGGAAATGAGCTTAAGCACTCACTTAAGCACCAAATGCCTGAGGACCATGGATTCCCTCCTAGCTCACACCCTGGCTCTGTTTTGGATCACTACAATGAGTTCATTCTCCAACACCTCCCAGCTTCCCACGCCAGCCCCCAGGTCATGCAACTCACACCCGCAGTGTCACGTTATAAAAGCACTGTTTTGGTGGAGTGCAATATGGTCCTTCATGTCCTTTGAGACACTCTGAACTGAGAAAAGCCAAGCAGCACGTTGATCATGTGTGAGGGCCATCATGGCACCACCTGGGGCCTCGAGGAGACCGAGGGCCAAATGCTCTGTGGTGTGGATGTACCTGAGATGCAGAGCAGACTGGTCATAAACAGGGTAGGTGCAAGCCTGTCCTAGCCACTTGGCCCAGTGGCCTTACCCTCTTTATTTAGCAAAGCCAATCCAGCCAGGACTGGGAAGAATTCTTTGCCGTGAACATCAGGTTTGGTCCATTTCCACCCTTTCTTTACATATTTTATCTGGGAATTTGTTTGTCAAAGTATTTTTTACTTCCCTAGCTTATCACAAGCACTCTACCATCCCATGCACTGCTGAAATTGTTTCAATTATTACGGCTCTATCCAGAGGCAAAAACTAATCTTTCACCTATGGGACTGATCCTATCAAAATTAGCAGAAAAATTCTGGCTGAATTCAACAACAGCATGTTGTGCCCCTATATGTGAGCACAGTCACACTTGGTCTCTGCACTCCACAGGGCTGAGAAAGCCCCAGGGAGTGTCAGAGCTGATACCTACTCTTCAGCTGGATGCAGAAAGCATATCAGTGCTGCTCGCCCCCATCCTCATCCCACTAGTCCTGTTTGTTCTCTGTCTTGTTTCCAGTCCCTCCACACAGTCCCTGAAGTTCCCTTTGAGGCATTTGGTTTGTACAGTAAAAGGAGGAGGATGTTCCTTACTGAATGTGGAATGAGATTATCTAACACTCCCAGATGGTTTGATGGTTGTTAATTTTCATCAGTCCATTGCTTAATGCAGTTTTGATAGGGGAGGAAAGCCTTTGCTCAATGCGGTTGAGCAGATCAGGACAGAAATCACTGGGTCTATAGGGTTCCAAGATACAAATGTGATCCCTCATCAAACTGATAGTAAACATTGGCTCATCATAGCCACAGAATAGCCATGCAGAACAATGATTCCCTAGTTTTTGAGGGCAAAATCTGCCATTATGGAGGCACATACGTGGTGTTTCCTTTGCATTGCACAGCCTGTGTGGTCACTTGTGCTGGTCATTTGAGAGATGATCTTCCTAGATGTACTACAGACTTTAAACCTTTAAGCAATTAGTATCAGACTGAAGTTATCCACCTAGGGCTTTCAACCAATGATTCTATGATTCTATCCGACCACACGTAAGTCATTCACCAAATTGCTTGTAACCCAACTGAGAAGGAGCAGATCTCAGGGGAAATAAAGCAAGTGCAGCTCAAAACAGTAATCAAAATAGCCAAAGCTGGAATTCACAGTCCTCCAGCTCAGTTTTGGGCATAATTGTTAGGTCTGGTGGGTCTGTAGTCTCTGTCCTGCGTGTACCCTACAACTCCACCAATGTGTGGTACCACCAATGTGCGGTACCACTTCTCAACATCACCTTCCTTTACTTTTGTGCTATGACGTGACTATAAACAACTTCCCTGCAAAAAACTTATCCAGGGTATTATGAATCTTGATAATCTATGATTAATGAGATTGTGGGAGTGGGTCTTTTTTTCCTAGACAGTTATATTTTTACACATTGCCTTGACTTAATAATGCACACAGTAGAAACAAGTCTATTCACTATGCCTCAGATTTGTAAAGGACTCATTGAAATGATAAGTGAAATGTTTAGAAAACTGCTGAAAAAACCAAAGCCATCAAAATCTCTGTTCATTAGCATTAGCTAAGTAACTGCAGGAATAACTGAATTAGGCTATTTTCTTGCTGTAGGTAAAGATTAAAAAGTATTCAATTTATAGCAGTTTTCAAGTTGCTAAGGATTATGAGAACAATGCACACTATTTTCAGCTCACCAAGGAAAGTGAATCAAATGCAAGAGCCCAATCTTTCAAAAACAGTCCTTCAGATGATTCATCTGCAGAAGCCTGGCTGGACTGCCCTGCATGGCCTGACACCATCACATTGCCTCTCTGTGGGAGCCACGGCAAAGTCCCCACCACGCACCTGGACAAGTAATTAAGAGACTGGGCTTAAAGGGGAAATCTTGTATATGTCATATATGTCAGAGGAACTCCAAGGACAGGCAGATCCTGTGGCCCAGCCAGGGTGCAAAGGCTTCACTCTGGTAAAGGAAATAACTGGTGAAGAAACTTTGGACAAGTCTCGTTATGGCAAATTTAGCTGCTGGTGCTGGTTAAACTTCGGTCCTTTGTGTCTAAAATAGGGCATTTCTATAACAAAGTTTATTATCCATTATTTATCTATATAGACAGGCAAGGAAGGAGAGGTAGGGGGGTTGTCCTCTAAGTAAAAAAAAAAAAATGGATTGATTGCACAGAACTGTCTTTGAAAAACAGCGATGAACAGGCCAAGCCAACAACGGAAACCTCGTGGCTGGTGTTTACTACGGACTGCCTGATCAAGAGGAGGGTGTTGATGAGGTGTTCTTACTTCAACTACAGGATGCACCATGCTCGCAGGCTCTGATCCTGCTGGGGAACTTCAACCACCCTGACACCTGCTCCAAAAGCAGCCAGCAAGCTGTAAGCACTCCAGGAGGCTCTTGGAGCGTGTTGAGGGTAATTTTTTAATCCAGGTGATAGACAGTCCAACCAGGGAAGAAGTGTTACTGAACCTGTTGCTCACCAACACAGATTGACTTGGGGATACTGGTGGATGAAAAATTGGAGATGAGCCGGCAATGTGCGCGTACAGCCCAGAAGGCCAACCATATCCTGGGCTGCATCACAAGAAGCGTGGCCAGCAGGTCGAGGGAGGTGATTCTGCCCCTCTACTCTGCTCTGGTGAGACCCCACCTGCAGTACTGCGTCCAGCTCTGGAGCCCTCAGCGCAGGAAAGACATGGACCTGTTGGAGCGGGTCCAGAGGAGGGCCATGAAAATTATCAAAGAGCTGGAAAACCTCTCCTATGAAGAAAGGTTAGGAGAGTTGGAATATTCAGCCTAGAGAAGAGAAAGCTTCAGGGACAACTTATTGAGGCCTTTCAGTATGTAAAGAGGGCTTAGCAGAAAGATGGAGTGAGACTTTTTACCAGGGCCTGTAGTGACAGGACAAGGGGCAAGAGTTTTAAACTGAAAGAGGGTAGGTTTAGATTGGACTTAAGGAAGAAATTCTTTACAATGAGGGTGGTGAGACACTGGAACAAGTTGCCCAGAGAAGTTGTGGTTGCCCCATCATTGGATGTGTTCAAGGTCAGGTTGGACAGGGCTTTGAGCAACCTGATCTAGTAAAAGATGTACCTCCTCAATGGCAGGGGGGTTGGACTAGGTGATCTTTAAAAGGTCCCTTCTGACCCAAATCCTTCTGTGTTTCTATGATTTATCAGAAAATAAAGTTTTAGAATTTCCAAAAGAAATTCTGAATATATCACCAGAAGTAAAACCTTACAAGCAATTGTGTTCCATCTCTTTGGATGAATGAGTTTTACAAGGCAAAGGCTTCACACGTTAATTGTACAAGACAGAGCTGCACTGGAATCTGATGCTATCTACTGAGTGAGAATTCAATATGAAGGAAAGTAGGATACCTTTGTTTTAGGAATTTCTCTGAAAAACATAAATAATGCTGAATTCTCTAAAATGGGTCATTACATGAGAAGTAACACATTGGAAAGAAAATATGTTTTCTGAAAGCAATGCTAATATTCACATTCTAAAGGGCACTTGCGTGTCCAGACTGAAAAAAAAGACTGGTTTATGCATTCGAAGAATAAAAACAGTACGTATTTCCTTTGCCTTGCAAATAACTATTCAGCAGGACCCGGATCCAGAGGCCATGAATATAATTTACTACCAAGAGGCTATAGATTAAGAAAACAGCAAGAAAGTTAATTTTGCGCTAGCAGCCATGTGGTGTGGTGCATGCATGACTGAGGGTACGCAAGAGAGTGTCTTGAAGATAGAGGCAATTCTTGGGCCATAGTTCAGGTTCCCTCTCCCACTTCTTGTTCTTGTCCTGCATTTGGGAGAGACCTAATCACCATGCAGAGGTACCCATGGCTAAATAAGGGCTGACATCCCTAGGTGGGAATTAGGTCGCAGAATATAACTCTGCAAACTACTTCTAAAACCCTTGTCTTCATGCCAGTGGTGAGACTGTGGACAGGCTGAAGTTCAAATTTTGTCAGAAAGCTCTGAAAAAAGTGTGCCAGGAAGAAGCGCTTGCTCCAGTGGTTTGTGCCGCAGGGCGATGGACAGCAGTACCAGCGCCAGACCCACAGTGCTTAATGGATGAACTGATGTGTCCTGCTCTGAAATCTAAAAAGTCAAACCAGGAGAAATCTTGTAACTGCTTTGCTTTTCTTTTTTAATGGCTTTTTGATGACAATGTGCTTTTTTTTTGCAGAGAGGGAGCAGGATTCAGACTAGCTATTTTGAGAAACCCTTTGAATTCAAACTAAACTAGCCTTTAAGCAATTTCACTGTGCCAAAAGTTGTGCTTTAAACCACTTGGTGTTTGCACAATATATTTGTCAGAGGCACTTACATGCCTAAACTGACATTATTATCTCAAAACTTCATAGATTATAACACGTTTATTGTCACAGCATTCACACGTGGCAGAAAGGGCTGTTATTTCTACTTCCCAAAGGAGGAGCAGAGGCATGGAGGTTGTGCCTTGTCTGTCCCCAAATGGGAACAGGGCACTGCCACACAATTGCCCACGCTGTCAGGGCTGCTGGCACACTCCCCTGGGACAGTTCACCCTGAGCCAGCCATCCTCCTGGCCAGTGCCTGGACACAGCTCAACGGATAGCACCGATACAGACTTTTTTATTTAGTAATATAGATGTAGTCAAAAAGGTCATTCATATCCACCCCCCAGAGTGGGAATAAGATGCTTGGGCACACCCAGACAAATTTCCCAGCAGGGTCGGTGGGTTTGAAGGCTTATATATCAAGTCTAAGGCTCTCATGCCCTCAAGAATCCTCCTCCAAATCCCTTTCTGGTGTTTATTATTGAGACCAATAAGTATTTCAAACATAGAGCTGATTACTAGTTATCCTACTTGTTATTGCGATGTGTCCTGGGGCATCCATCACTTTGAGCTCACTCCTTTGCATGTGAACAAGAGAGAGATGGGGAGGAGACCCAACATGCCTTTCTTTCTGACCTGGAGAGGACCTGGGCACACTGGGGATTCCCAAATCACCCACCCCACCTTGCTCTCACAGAGATCCAGGCACACCGCACTCCCACTGCACAGGGGGAGCACGAGTCACGATCCCCAAAGTCGAGGGAGGTGATGGAGCCAGCCCACCGTACAGTGTGCTTTGGCACATCACTCCTTCATCCCCATATTTGCAATAACCATTTCCACCCACCTGCAGGATAAAGAAATGGATGTTAAAATTTGGGATACTGCTGTTCAGTTTTTATCCAGCCTGGGTTTAAACTGCTGTTTTATAGCTCTCCCTTACCAAGTTTTAATTGATGCCTCTTTTTGTTCCCCTCCATCGCTGGTATGATGCACTTGCCTGCATCCACATCTATGCACAGTAGGTGAAATTCCGGCTTTAGGTAATTGGATTTTTAACTTTGGATGTCTTACCACTGTTGCTTTAGATTTCCACACATCTACACCGTAAGGATAAATAAATCTATGCAATGATGATGGCCATCACCGGTCACACTGTTACACTGTGTCACCAGGCAGCCTGGGCTATGTTCTGTATAGGTTTCTGCACAGACACAATGGGATGGAGGGATAAAGCCACTGCACAGATACTGTACAGCATGGGGTACCTAGGGAAGCACTGGAGGGGATCAAGGCATACCTGAATATGTTTTTCAAAATAGTCAATGGGTCCCAGCAAACAAACCCATTCACTTTTACTCATTCCCAGATGGACCACAGCACTCCTTGGTGGACAAGGCCAGAGGCCAGATTCCAGTACTCTTTTTTTTTTAACAACTTACTGCATGAAGAGTAGCATTGACTTGAGGGAAAAAAAAAACCAAACCCAATTAATCTTACCCAGAATTAATTAGGAAAGTATTCCTTTTCCATGGGCAGGGAAATTACAAAACAAAATGATCTGAGACCACAATGTAAATCAATGACACAGTAAGTCAAGAGCTCAAGACTTTCAGACCTGTGTGCTCTAACCACAAAAACATCCTTGCAAGACTCTGGAGAGCAGCAGCCTCTGGTTCCCGTTACACATTGCTGGTAAGCAGGCTAGAATATTTTTCCATAGATAAAGAGACCTCTCCCTTACCCACTCTGCACTGCTACATTTTTTAGCTGACAGAATAACATTGCAATTCCTCTAACAGAATACACTCAGTCTTCCCAGCACATCAGAGACAGTCTAATGAGCACCTACCACTGAGATACTGTGTCTGCTTCTACTTTTTGTACCATATGGCTCAGCTTCTGCTTTTCCCTCCTCCTCTTTCGAGCCGTGAGCTGTCTTCTCTGCCACTGTCCCTGCGGTGGCAACAGGAGCCCCTGCTCCGGGGGCTGCGCTGGCAGCGCACACAGCGGCGTGCTGAAATTTAGAGCCAGTCAATCCTTCCTGACTCATTAAGGGCCGATGGGTATTTGCAGTGGTCCTTCACAACGTTAGAGGCACACCATCACGTCATTTGCCTTGCCAGAGGCTGTCACACAACAAGAAAAGCAACCAAGCAATAAAATATACCTGCGTCTGCCTCCCGCCAGCATCCAAGGGGTTGTAACCTACAGACCAGCTTTAGGTGACCTATAGCAGAGTATGAGATGAGTATCAAGTACAGTCCCCTCTGGGATGTCTCTGGCACGCTATGCTGCTGCAGTTTTGGAGAGCAGTACATCTGCCTGTGTGATGAGGGAAACCTGTAGCAAAACACCTTGTGCAGGAGAACACCTTCGATGAAGATACTGCAAGTGGAGTGGGCGGAGAGCAGACGTGAGGTCAGGAAAGAAGGTCAGCCACAGGTGATAACCTTTTAAATGACTATCACCTGGTCACATTTAACAGCATACTCCAAGGAAAAGGATATTCAGGCCAGAGAGCAGCTCTAGACCTTCACCTAAATGCACAGACAGTGGCTACATGAGTTATTTTATTTTTTTTCTTTTCCTCCCCTTTGTTTTTTTGCCTGTGCTGTTGTGCAAACAGTTGCCTTTTTGCACTAAGTTTTTGAACATACACAGCCATGAATGCACTAGCAAATTTCTTGAGTTAATTCAGCTCAGGTAGGGTCAGACTTAAAGAAGAGACTGTTCAAAAGCACCTCTCTCCAGCTTCATGGGAAATGCTGCCAGCAGCAGCCCTGGCTGCTCCTGCCTGCCTCTGCCTGCAGGCAGCGTTCCTCACTCCCACTTCTTTATAAAGTAAATGCCCATACACAGCAGAGAAATGATCCCTCCCCAAAATGCTCCCGTATGCTGTTTTTAGGAGCTGCTGTGGCTCTCCTGAGAGTGGCCACATCTCAATAGTGAAGAAAGGGACTCCAACTACAACTGTGTTAAGCTCCTTGGGGAAGAGGGTGCTAGATAAAATGCCTTTCCCCAGGAAATTTGCTTTTTAAAATATATTTCATCTGGTGTAAAGTATGACCCAATCTTCAGTGACAGAAATCTAACCTACGTTTCCCTTGCCGCCCTTCAAACTAGGCAAGACAGCACCAATGTGAAGCAACCCCTTTATACAGCAAATCCAGCTGTAAAACCATCTGAAAAGAACAGATTTAAAAGCTTCTGGCAGAGAGTTTCCAGCCCAAAGAGGCAAAACGTCAGAAGCACTTTCTGCAAACGGTCCTGCCCCATGCTTACAGGGACAAAAGCATTAATCGATGGAAAAGAGTCTGGGCTGCGATGAGATAAATGTTCCCGAAGATAAGCCTGGTGAGCAATCAAAGCAAGGAAATTTCCCTCTTCTCTGCTCAGTATTGCTTAATTATGTTTACACTTCTCCTGTCCAGTGGCAGTGGGTAATACTTTGCAACAGGGTGACCATGAACTTTTGGACTGAGTATATATAACACCACCGTCACGACAAGAAGCTTCATAATGATGGCAGGATGGATGTTTGGCTCTGTTTACTCCTAAAGGAATAATCCTTTTTCTGGAGCTGTAAGAGACTCACGGCAGAGTTTTAATGGCAAAAACCCTAAGGCAGAGATGAACAGTTGGATGAATTTTATTTTGCCAACTGGCTTTTAATGTTAAGAATGCCAACCCCAGTTTTTAGTAATGCTGCCTCTTTGTATGCTTATGTAGGTCTTAAAATCTCAGCTCTCTTTCAGTGGATTTCAAATTGTATTTCTGACTTCTTTTTCACTTCAATGCATTTTGGGGTGGGGTATCTTCTTTCCTGAGGGACATACGGACATTTAAAGGCTCCGCTACGTCTCACCCAGGGATGTCAGTGCTCCTTAGGGTATTATCAATTAGGAGTGAAGAAAATAGAATTACAGAGTGCTTAAATGCTACTAACCAACAGAATAATCAGACAGAATAAACACCAAACTCCTCCAAACCATCTTCAGTACTCTAGTACAGAAAGCCTTTTACAGCTAAGCCAGGATCACACAGCCCCAAATGGGAATTTTGTCTTGGAGAAGAATGGAAAAGACAACATTAGTATTTGGGTCTCTGAACACACTTTTCCTCCAATTTAAGGGAAAAAATGGCCTTTACAGGCTAAGATATAACCATGTGGCATGAATCAGAATAAAATGAGCACATGTTCTATAAATGCATCAAAGAAAGGCTTCACCAGCAGCAGTATTTTCTTTTTCTATAAAATCCTTAAAAAAGTAAAAGTTTGGCTAGAGCAGGCCTAACCATTATTTCAGAAAAAAAGAAAAACCCCAAACCCTCCAGATTTATTTTCCATTGAATAATTTTCCAGGGAGAATGTTTAAAGCAGAAAACTATGGCAAGAACTTCTGCAGTCCTATGAAAATAGTTTCTGTAAGAAGAGGTAACCACAGCACTACAAAAGGAAGTCAAAACAGGATTTCAAACAGCAACCTGTATTTCCATTAAAAATTCTAGGTTTTACACAATCCTTTTAGAGGCTTGTGTAGCCTCCAAACCAGCCCCAGACCCCCTAGCCAGCCGCAGAAAACTACATGAATCTCCCTGGCTTTAAGAATAGGCCCTATGTAGAATCTTTGGGGCAAGTATCAGCCAAAGTGTACAGCAAGAGATCTTTTCTTTCAGCATGAATATGAATGGGATGATAATGCTTCATCCATCACCTTGCTTAATGGGTTCTTGTTCTAGAAGTTGTACACAGAGTCTCTTGATAATGCAATAAAAATATAACTGCAAGTTAGTGCAACACTGGCTCTGGAGTCGCATACAGACTCTTGAGCAGAGTAACCTACCTGACTGCACTGCCTAGAACAGAGGTCAGAGCTGAGATATGAGCATGCCTGGGAAATTGAGCCTATTTTTTTGCCACAAAATCATTAAATGTCTTCGGGACACACTGACCTGTAACACTCCTGAGCCTACTACTCTTCCCTTCGCCACAGTCTGTACAACTTTCCTCCAGAAGAAAACTGAAGAGGGAAAACCAACTTTTAATAATAGTTTCACCATGTAAAAGAGCAGACTTGTGAATTCCAATGTTAATTTTGCATCTTGCTTCAGTGCTGTGTTATTTCACTTCAAAGCTTTCCAGGTTGTTATGAAAGTCCTTTTCTGTTTAAATGAGTGTAACCATTTAATCAGAATGCCTCCACGTTGTGCCTGAGAGGGATCCTACCATATCACAATGAATTCTCATACTGTGGCATATATGGATTTAACATTTATTATCTGCCTTGCTGCAAAGCCCCTTCCTGCTGAAGCAAACGCCAGCTATTTAATTGATTTTAGCGCACCACAGCGTAAATTACCAGGTACTGAAAGATGCAGAACTGAATGTAAAAGACTCATTCAGTGACTACGTGAACATCAAGTAGCCAGCAATGAAACTTCTGGGCAAGGCATGAAAGGAAGGAGATGGTTATCCAAAGCCAACAAAATGGAGAGAAAATTGCTAGGGCTCTAAATAGCCACCTGCCTGCTGTTTGGAGAGAAAGGCCTCACTCCTTCTCTCAGGGAAGCAGTGATATTATACAGGATTACTGGCAGATATATATTGCTGCCCTGTGAATTGCCTACACCAGACCAAGCTATACAACACAGGCCCATATGCCCTCGTGCCCCGTGCAACAGGGAGCCCTAACTGGGCAGTTAGCGAGGGAACTGCTGGTGAGCTGAAGGAAGAAACTCAAGTCAATGCTGCCAAAATTTATTGCTGTAAAAAAACAATCAAGGCACATACTATCACCCTAAGGATTTGGTACCGGCCCTTGCTGGGGACCAGACATTACATCAAATAACCCTCAGAAAGTACTTGTTTACTGTACTCACCAGTATAGGAAAACAATCAGATATGCTTGTCTGATTTATAAGCCCTCAAACCTTTCTGTAACTTGAAAGAATAATACATTAGAACAAGGTTTATTTGGAATTTTGGCCAAACCTCTTGTTTTTCTTGACAACAGCAGCTTTGCAACAATAGATGTCTTAAAGAAAAAATCCATTTTCATCTGAACTGTCCACATTTCTGTAAAAGCAAACAACATTATAATGCTGTCTGTTCAATGAAAATGTGGAAATGTTTCTCCATTATCTCTTTATTCCCAAGGCTACAGGGAAAAAAATCACTCTCCATCAGATGTAGCATAGCACTTTGACTAAGAAAAAAACCCTCAGTGTTGCCTTGCTAATGAGTTCATACTGGGACACTTCAGACTCAGCTAACAATAATGAGTGCAAGCTTAGGAGCAAGGATGTTGACAATCATCTACACCTGTTGAAGGTGACTGCCAATAAGTGGTTTTGGAAATCATCGTGAGAAAGTCTTTTATAGTCCCCAAGACAAAGATTCTCACCATTTCTGGGTTGCTGTAGGAAGGCTGGACTGATGCCCATGGACTCTAAAATGCCTGCTCCTAGCCATGGCTGAAGCCCTTACACATAAAACAGTACAAGGAAGCCACAAGGCTGCTGTTCAGTGCTGTTCCCAGGAGAAAATGCTGCGTTTGCAGGGGACATAAGGAGTAGGAGCTACTGAAAGTCCTGCCATAGCCAGAAAAAAGCGGAAGAAAAACCAAATTGCTAAGGGCAGCTAGGACCATCCAACTAGCACATATGCCACTTTCAGGATCATATACAATCCACACAATTACAGGTGTCTAAAAGTCATCCTGGAGATCACTCTGTGGTCTATTATTCTGTTACCAACAAATCTGCCCATGCCCTGATCTCTACCCTGACATTAATCTTTCCTAGTCTGCTTATAACCTCTCAGCCACTGGAAAAGGGGAGATACTCCTTCATATTGAACACTCACCAGCATAACCCAACTGATGTAATAATCTTTTTTCCCCAAAGAAAAAGATGTGAAATTGGTGCTGGATTAAAAACTACTACCCAGTTCCCAGGGGCATGATGCCAGGGTTCAGTTTATTATGTGGTCAGCAGCTTGCAAAGCTCTAGTGGGAAAGTACTGAAGTACAGAAAGATTAGCTCCTTTAGCCTTTTAATAGGGTGACCTGTGTTGTTCAGTCAACATGCCTTTGAAGATAAGGCATGATTTTTTTTAAGATAGGGGTTTTTTGAGCTATACTGATAGACTGTCTGCATTAAGCACTAGAAACGGGCTGCAACCGAAACCTGTATTGCACATGCCCAAATAATGACGATTTCAAAATCTAACATCCCAGTTTTGCAGTTTGCAGACGTCTGCAAATGTCTCCATGTTGAAGGCTGTGATGGGCCGAGGATTCATTTTCCTGAGCGCTTCTCCCATGATCATGGTCCCATGCTCCCAGGCGTGTCACACATGCTTAACCCTGTTGCTGCTGTCCCACTTTGCTTTCCACGTTCACCAGCTGGATCCATCCCTGGGGAGCTGTGCCTTCTATAGCACCCTCCCCCCAGTTCAAAAAACTCTTGTCCATAGAAGCAGCAAAAGACTTTTTTCAACCACGGTGTGTAGTGGGTGCCATTTCTTGTTCCACTGTAAACTCACAAAGGCTGATTTGCCCAAATCACTGATGTTTCACTCCACAAGCTGTGAGAAAATGAAGTCTTGCCTAACTAGAGCCCCTAAGTCTCTGCTCAGCTGTGTCAAAGTCCAAGCAAAGCTCCCTTGGCACCTTGCAGGCTCCTTCCTGGCACGCCCAGGTGTGCACCAGCCTTCCTGGTATTGCAGTTCTTAAGTAGCATTTGCTCAAAAAAACCCTAAACCAAGTGAACAACTTATCCAATAACTGATTAATATAAAATTAATGTATATTTGCTTGACCAGGAATTGGGAACAGGTCTTTCCCTGACCCATCCGTTAAGTGTCCTAGCCAACAGAGCCTATGAGAACCACCGGCCACATACATCTACCACACATCTTATTCCTGTGCAGCACGAGGAGGTGCTGGAAGCATGGGATCCAAGACTTTTGACATAGACCCAGTGTATTTTCAATGGGTGCTGGGCACTACGTTGGGCTGGCCCTTTTAAGACACCTCATCTGAGCTAGGAGTATTGGAAATAAGGAGCAGAGACTATGGGTGTGCAGCTGATCTCCCATCCGGTACCATGAAACGAACTGAATCTCCTGGCCCACAGTCATCAGCCCCAGTGTTCCTCTTTACTGGTGTTGTTTCTCCTGTTACTGTTACTGCTGTTACCAATAATGATAATAAACACATGATCTGCAGAAAAAGGTGATGCTGAGGGGCTTCTCTCAGGTGGTTGGACGTATGCATTTTCTGCTGCTAAAGAACCTAGCTTGCTTTTATCATTCATATAAATCCCATTGTGAATGCAGAGATATTTCCTTCTGTCTTTTGCATAATGCCTTACAGGCACAAAGAAACCAAGTATGGGAATAAATCTCATCGAAGTATGCGGTGCAGCAGATCTATGTTTTGCTTTAATTAGCATTCTGATGTGATAGCGGCTTGGCGTGCGTATCGCTGTTTTGTAACGCAGTGCGTCCTTGCTAGACTCCTTCAGGAACCTGGCAAACACGGCACTTCCCTCCATTGTCTGTTGTTTTTCTTGGAGGCTGAATATTTTCATTGAAATGTCACTTGCACACCCCGTCCATGCTCGGCTGCTCTCGGAGTGCGCTCAGGCATTGGGCTTTCAAAAAGCAAAGGGAATTCAGCACTTAATCACGGCTTAGCGCTCCGCTTACTTATTTGTAAAACATACAGGTGAAAGGCAAAATCACAAGCAGTGTAGTTCCGGTAATAACAAAAACTTCTGGAGATTTTACCGCAGGTAGGTACCTGCCTCTTTGAGCTGCCTCCCAAGCCATTACAGGGTTATAAGGTGCTTGCATGTGGTGGGGGAGAGCTGATAAACAGCAGGAATGGGACACTGGGGCTCTGAGCCTGCAAACTTCTGGGCAGGACTCTCCTCGGTGCGTGACTTGCACCCGGCAGGAAGGAGCTCCTGTCATCTTGGCCTTTCTGTGATGGAAATCGTCTGAATAATTCAGCAGAGTTAAGGTGCCGGGCTGGAAAAACCCCAAGGTCAGGGTTTTAGGCTCAGTTTGGGCTGGGTTTTTTTGCAAAGGTAGGGAGAAGCATTTCATTTTGACTGAACTGGGCTGCTGACCCTAAAAGCTTGTTCTGAGCAGAGATGTCAAAGCCTCGAAAGACCTCATGCAGGGGAAATACTCCGGTTTCCCTGGAGAATCAGAAACACCAGCTGACAGGATCCGGGTAAAGCAGCCCTCCTGCTGAGAGGATCAGACCCACTCTTCAGGAGCACAGCGCAACGAGGGGGAAAGCTATACCAGACTGGTGGTAGGGTTTTCACTTTCTTTAACTAGATCCTGGTATTAATAGGAATTCCTCTGGATTTGGCACTATTCTTGACCATGAAAAAAAAGTGCAGAGAAACTCAGAGGTGGGTGTTCAAGTTCGATCGTTACTTAGCCAGCCACATGCTTTCCAGGGCCTGCCCCTGTAGCCTTTACCCATTTGAACAGTCTCTTTACCCTCAGGAGGAATTGGAGAAATAAGACTTCCAGCATAGCAGGTTAAAATTGCAGCCTGGAAGACTTAGTTATTAGGAAATGCTCCGTACCCATAAGGATGTTAAGCAATGTTGTTGATTCCCTGGGGAACGTGCGACTGGAGATTTTTAAGAACGGGTTAGAAAAACATCTACTAAGACTGATTGGCTGGTACAGGCAGCATATCCTGCCTTGGGACAGGCACATGAATTCCATAAGTTTTGGAGGTGCCTTTTAGACCTATTTTTAGCCTGTTTTCCAAAGGCAGTGAGGCAATGGCTCTCCATCCCAGTTTTCCAGCCCTTAGTAACTTCTGACCCATTGGGTGAACTTCAACCGACTTTGACAGAAGAATAGAGACAGCAAAAATATTAAGTCCCTACGTGTTTTAAGCAAATACGGATGAATAAAGGAGAACAAGGAAATTAATGTCTTCATCAATTTTTCACATGGCCCCATATCCTTTAGGAGAGGCAACAGCCCCAGGTCCTGTGGGGCTGTGACTAGTGCAGGGTGCACACAAATCTGCAGGAAACCAAGCTTCACTGCTTCATGCTTCGATGCAGGTGAACAATACAGATGAAGTCAGAGTCGAGTTTTGGGAATCTGCTCCAACCTGCCCAGGCAGCATGCTCAGAAACAGCATTTGCAAACGGCCCCGTAACACTCAGATGGAAAAGATGTGTTTATGTAAATCCATTTTTACACATGATTTTCCAGCATGCAGAAAATGAATCATCAATACCCAAAGAGGCCGATTATGCCAATGAAATACTAGTATCTGACAATACTAACCACAACAGGTTATCAGGGTATTTCCCTATACTGACGAGGTGAAGTAAGGCAGACAGCTTAGAAGATACAGTTGGGTAATTCTTGCCAAGTGGCACCATTAGCAACTGAAAATCCTGTAACTGCTCACTAACAAAGTTTACTATCACACCAAGACGTAGTTCAATAAAACTTTTATTTCCGAAAGCACTTTATTTTCCCCTGTCTTCTACAATATCCTCCAGGGAAATCTCACCCAGCATCCAGAAGGAATGAAACTTTCAGAGTATTTTAGTATTTGTCCTTGTTGCCTGTGTAGGTCTTAACGGTACTGTAGGAAATCCAAGTTTGGAAAGGAGCAGGTGTTTTCTTGGTTTGAAAGCACACCATCCTAATGGAAATATGACAAAATCTAAGTGCTCTACAGTACTTTTCTATAGTGCCTGCAAAATTTTAGCAGAATCATCATAGGAGAGGCAGCGATTATCCTACATCTGTGTTCTGCTTTGCAGCTGCACCGGTAACCACCTCATACCAAAGCTGAGCAATAGTGCTTGGAGCAAAAGACAGCATGGAGTTGTCCATAACCTTGCCAAACTTAGAGTCACTGGGTTGGAATATCCTGTATTTTGGAAAAATAAAGAAAAAATGGCCCAGTCATTTCTAAGGAACAGGTTAACACTTTGAGACAGTGCATGAAATTCTGAGCTGTCAACTCTGGGGATCTCCAAGCTGGACTTGGGTCTACCTTGCACTAAGAGGATTGTGACAGTTTGAACAGTTTTATGATGGCTTGTATACAATGTATGTAAAAACAAGGTGGTGAAACCAAAGCCAGAGATCAGATTTCCCCACGAACGTGCCAGGAAACACACAGGACAGATTCACCAACAGCTACGTAACCCTGGGAAGAGCTCCCAGAGGGACTGGCAGGAATAAATTCAGTGTCAAGTAACACAGACAGCCGCCTCTTCACCTCCCTTCCTACCAGCTCCAGCACAGACACCGCCACCTGTGCTTGCCCATATCTTTGACAGAATAAACAAGGTGCAATACTTATCCTTTAAGTTGGCCTGCTAACAAGCATGGCTTTCAAGTAAAAGTAGACATACCAGAGGGCAAACGTACACAGGGAGGCTTGGTCTACCTCCAAAAGCCTTCTCCCACAGAGGTGCTGTGAGATGCTCAGGGGCTGTAATGTGCATTTTCCACAACATTGCAAGGAGTGCTCTAAAGGCCGGTAATGAAAATGCTGTCCATGCAACAAAAAATCTCCCTTGGGAAACAGTAGTTAGTGCCCACTTAGCAAGCAATGAGCCAGGGAGAAGGGCGTATGGATTTGAGATTTGTTGTGCCCATGATACTGATCTTTCAGTGGCCCTAATTTTACCCCCCTTTTTTTTTTCTAATCTAAACACTGCTTCCTGAAAGCTGCTTGATCAGAACCCCTTCGACTTCATATCAAAGCCCAGTTTTAAATGTAGGCAACTATTTTCTTATTTAGGAGAAATACACAAAAATGAAAGCTAAAAAACCCACAAGGAATCTAATAATAAATAGGGCAGAGATGTAAACAAACAGATACCTCATGCTGTGCAATGCTTCACAGCTATTGTATCAACAAGTTGGTGTTACCTTGGAAACAAGAGATTATCCATGCATGCCTTTTGCCAGACGGAAACTGGGAAAGGAGGCATGCAGAATTGCTTTTGAGTCTTTTGGAGTTGCCACCCAACTACTGATGCCAATTGATCCCGATCCCAACTATTGATGAAAATTCAGAGGCAGTGCAGGGGTTGCACCATCCTTAATGCAACGCCCACAGCGATGAGGGTGAGTACCTGGCCATCTTGTCCTCTCCAACTTGGCATAACACAACCCTTTTCCAAGAAAGCACAGAAGAGTTATTCCCTAGAAATACCCTGTGCAGAGCAAAGGACAACACGGCCTTGTTTGATTCACAGCAGCAAGGAGGGCCAACAGCAATGGCTTGGCACAGCATCAAATGACTTTAATAAAATCAAGCTTAAGCTAACGTGTTGTACCCCATAGCTGGGGCAGATTAAGGGCATGCACACACACAAGGTTCGTCACATGGGCTCTCTGCGTGAGTGGTAATTTGTTACGGTGCTGTCCCTTGATTGCATTCAAGTGTGTGCCCATATTCAAATAAAATGACCCTGTAGTTTTTGAGGATTTTTCCTGCTTTTTCTTAATAGGAATGATAAAAAGCATCGATCCTGCTCCCTGGCAGATTCAGTTCAATGCATTTGTATGCAGGATGTCTCATTCTACCTCGTAACACAAGCTGCAGCTCTTTGTCGGGGCTGGGGAGTGCTCAGAGCTGCCACCCCGAATGCTGCGGACGGGTTCCTGGCTGCTGACTTCAGCTGGGCATCTCACTCCAGTGGGCATCAGTGAAGCTGTGTCTGTCTGGAACAGCTAAATGCTTGGCCCTTGGAAAATTAGTTGGCTGGGTTTACAAATACAGCTATAACAGAAAGGATAATTTTCTATTAAGTGTTGAATTGTGAGCAAGTAGAAATTTATACTAATATATATTCAGTGTCACCTGTGATTACAGATCTACATTTCAGATAACCCAATGATCTGAATGCAAAAAATTTAGAAAAGTGAGGGTTATGCTACATTTAACAAGCTAATAATAAGTAGGAATAATATTGATTTATTTTTTCTAAAGAAATTAAACAAAAATAAGGATGTGTAAATCAACTGGTCATGAAATTGCTACTCCCCACAACCCAGCTGG
Source organism: Fregata magnificens (assembly GCA_013389945.1). Taxonomy (NCBI): domain Eukaryota; kingdom Metazoa; phylum Chordata; class Aves; order Suliformes; family Fregatidae; genus Fregata; species Fregata magnificens. Next base: position 977,313 of record WAAD01009158.1, read on the forward strand.
TTTTTTGGAATTTGTACGACACCGATGTTCCCGTGCACGTCCTTTTGCAGCACTCTGGGCTGAAATGTAGGGCTACAAAAACAGATTAAAAATGTACAGGGCACTATTCTTCCCACACTGCCAGCAGAACAGCTTCTAACGACGTCTCCATGCCTGGACGTTACCAACAGACAAGGGACCAGCATGGTCTCCCAGGGCTTCCCATGGGGTATTTAACCCCAGGGCTGCCTCTGTCAGATGCTCCAGGCTTCCCTATGGCACACCTGGCTCTTCGCAGCTGTGCTTTATCCCTCTGCCCTGTCTGCTCCGCTGTTGTTTGAGGTGACCTCATCATTGAAAAAGAGAGAGACTAGAGATGGTAAGAAGACATTTTTTACTTCAAATCATGTTGTTTAATTGATTTCAGAAAAGGGGGGGGGAAGCAGTATGAGCATCACTTCCCTCCTCCCTGCCAGGTGGATGTGACAGGAGGACCAGGTCAGTCACAGCATATCATATACCTGGTGGGATCCTCATCTTCTCAGGCTCAGAGGGAAAAAACAGGGAAGAAGAGGGGCTCTGGTGAGAGATGTGTCAAGAATGGTATGAGCTACCACTGCTGCTGAGACAAGGATGATGCTTTCCTGCAAACCCAGCACCTGCGCACATGGTGGCATCACCTCTCGCTCAGTACAGACCAGGTATCTGTTGAGTCACAGAGAACTAAACCGTGGCAACTCCGTACGTATGGAGGCAGTTCTGATCCCCTTAACATCTCCTCTTCGCTCTGGTTTGATTTGGGTGAGACTATTCACAAAACACCCGAGTTCCCAATTTCACAACACCCCAACCCATCATGCCTGGAGATGCATTTTTAACCACCTCCCAAGGATTTTGCAGACTGCAGCACACAAGACAAATACCTCTCACGTATCCCATCTTTTGGGTTAAAGAACAAAACCAGAACAAGAAGAGTTGGCAATTTTGACACAAAAACATCATTAGGTTCAGTACTTACAATTGCATGACCAGATATAAATGGTTCGGACTCTCATAGATGTCTTCCAGGGCAACTATATTTTCATGCTTGATCCTGAAAAAACATAAGATAAGATGAAATACTGATTTTTATTTTTTTACATGGCTGCAAAACATAAAGCTATCTTTAGTTAGACACTACTTGCCAGTGCTTTATTCAACATCATAGAATATGATCTCGAGCAAAGTAAACAGTCAGGAGTGCTTCGCAGCCCAGAATACTGTTATTACTCGCAGAAAATTCCTTCAATCCTCTCTGAAGCCAAATAATTAAGGGTTAAGTATCTGGGGCATTAGAGGTTTACAGTTCCCGTGTCAGATGCATGAAGATGGTCAGCTGGAAGTTGAAGTCTCAGAACAGCAACAAAGCAGGGTGCGAAGGGGTGACGGAGGCAGGGTGCAGACTGACAGGGAGAAGGCAGGGATTTGCCCCTGCACAGAAGCTGGCATAGGTAGTCAGCAGTCGTACGACAGCCCCAAGCTCCTTCCCACCAAATTCACCCTGCTCCAATGTCACACCTGCTCTGGATGCCCGAATTTCCCTGCAGTGTTACTAAGCACCACGCGGTTTCTGTGAAACAGCTCCAAGCGTCTTCATGGGTTTTCTACACCCTCACCATTCCCACTGAGCATTCCCACTAAGCGTCTTGTTAAAATGCTAGCTTTAAAGAGAAAAATCATCTCTACAAGCATACATCTAATTAACTACTCAGAGCAATGTCCCTCTGGGTTTCCTCCTTAAATGTTTACAAATAATTTCCAAAGGATACATTTAACTTGGGCAAACCCTAAAGAGACTACCAGAACAACTCCAGGGGCAGAATATTAATTACACCAATTGCAGACAGTTGTTTTAAGAGCAAGAGAAAGTTGGGAAATGCTAAGCAGAGACCACTCACTAAACAACAGATGGACACGTTCAGAGAGAAAGAGCATTGTCAGCAAATGCAAAACTCTCTACATGTTTCAAGGTTCAAGTAGCTTAATTAAGATCCTTAATCGTGTGTCAGAACCTCATCCTCAACGGTCCCAAGTGCCCTAAAGTCTGTGTGAAGATGCTGAGAGCAGAAGGTCCCCTGTGCCCTGCAGGATCTTTCCCGTAAGAAGGCAGACTAATTCAATTTCCTCTGAATTCACTGGGAAGATTATGACTGACCTGAATTTGTGCCCATAGTCAGTCATCAAAAGCTGCATTCATACAAGCACCTTCGCACACAGGAAATTTAACATCAACAATAAGTGAACTCAAATATAATGCACTACAGGATGTCAGAGCAACAAATACACGAGTAGGCTCCTCACTCTACATAGATATCTGGAAAATCCCATGTCATTTTAGCAAAATTTCCAGGTAGACTGCATCACAAATTAAGTTCCTAATATTGACAACAGGAAACCAATACAGCACCCACTTGGCTTTACACAGCACATGTTTGGAAACCTTTATTTTGCTGTGCCGGTCTAGTGCCTTGGTCCCTTAAGGGTTACAGTGAGGGCAAGGGCAGTTTTGCCTTGCTGAAGTTAGTTGAAGGTACACTAGGATCCCAAACGACATTTCAAACAAATAGTCACTTTTACAGGAAATTATTTTATGTATTTATCCATTTTCCTCTATGGACATGCACATTCACGTGATCATTTGTGTACCTCATACCATCATGGTCAAGAAGGCAGTTTTAATACAAGTAATCTACTATGGCATTATCTGTTTAAAGCCTCCAACTTAGTCTGCCATACGGTTTTTACCATGCACATATTAATGCTTTGCATTTCTATTTTTGAGAACCTCAGAGGTTCTCCAAACCAGCCTAACCCCCTCTGAGACAGCTGCCAGCAACACCTAACTGTCACGCAGAGGGCTAACAGGTGGGTTACCCACAAAGACGAACAGCCAGGGAGGCAGAGGCCAGAAAAGAGCTCATCAGACATGCAACGCTGCACGCTGAGGGTTGCCGCAAGACTCTCTCCCCTTTCTGATTTGCAAACCAAATGGGCACTGCGTGGCCACGCTCTCTGAAGGCGGATAAACTTGTTCAGTTCTAAAGTGAAGGGGGGAGAAAGGGTTTAGTCCTACCACTGCAGGGTCCTCCCTATTGAGCCAATCTGCCCCTCTTTGAAATCAGATGCAGGATATGAGCACGTGGCATTCAGGGAGACAGCGAATATAAAATACAATGAGGAAGAAGGCAGCAGAAGAAGCTGAATCACCCCCAAAGCACAAAGGGAGCTACCCCCATAGGGATGAGGGTATTTGGAAGGAGATGTCCCTTTGGGAGGTGATGCCTGGGCACACCAGCCGCTCCAACCGCTGATGGCCGCTGCACTCGAGGGGCTTGCTGAGATGGGAAGGAGGCATTTTTTTCCACTTTGCCTCAGCCTCCCCAAGACCAACAGGGCCTTAATCATGGCATTACACAGTGCTTAGTATTCCCAGTGAAGTGCACATCGCATGCCTGCAAATCATGCAGCTTGACCTGCACAGCGTTTCGCTACTCAGATGGACTCTCAAATGACAAGCTATTTAGAGGAAAATGGTAATCAAAATTTAAAAGAAATCGATGGAAATCACTTGGGAAGAAAACGATGGTTTAGATCAAGTTGCGGTTTGTGTTGCTGAAGCTGGACCAGAGCAGCCGTGGACTTCCCAGCAGAGGTCACTGCAGCCAGCAGCAGCCACTCGCTCCTCTGCCGTTCACTCCACCCACAGAAATTCGGGTCCTCCTTTCTTCACTTTAAAGCATGGGTGAGCAATCACCTACAGTCCTGATACACAACAATTGACCCTTCAAGACTGAACACTGTTCATTACAATAACACCCTGGGATTTGGGAGATCGGGTGCCATATCCTCACAGCATTTTGTCAATACCACAAAGACCAGTGGGGACTGGGACAAGTTTGTCCCACTCCTCTGCGAGCAGATCAGCAGTGCCAGACATGCAGGTAACAGCCAAACAGACACTTCTGGCTTGCACAGATGCTCGGGTACATCAAGAGCCGAGGAAAGCACTGTGCAGTGGCAGCTACTTGATGGTCATGGATCAGGAGGGATTTTGGAATGGCTTAATTAACTCCCTTTTATCCCCCTCTAGAAGCGTCGAGTGATTCTCAAAGGTTCAGAGCATTCATTCTGCTAAGCCTCCAAATGCCTCCACGCAGCCCCACCGGTGATCTCGCTGAGCAGAAATACTCACTGGACTATCTGATCTCCTCAAGGCCTGACAGGATTTATTTTTTTAAAAGATGCTGCTCTCATTTTACAAAAGGGGAAGCGGCATGCAGAAAAGCTAAAAGTTCTTCTGTAATCACATGAGAGGAGGGAGCAGAGAGCGCCGAGAAACCAGATCCCCCGACCCCAGAGTATTATCTTAACCAATAGGCCATATTATCCAATCCCTTCTCCTTCCCATCTTGGTGAGAGGACCTTAACCCCACTTCTCCGCAGCCTTTTTCTTCCCCCGTCTTTCCTCTCTGGCCTCCCCGCTTCCCAACGTGTGGCTCCCACGCTGCAATAGATAAACCTGCCCTGGATTAACTCTGTGCAAAGCAACACATCAACGTTGTTGTGGTACGTGATGGTGCAACATGATGCCTGTAGCAGAGGAGACGTGGACATGGACTGGGGTGACAGCAGTGCCCATTAATTGTTTCCAAAAAAGAAAAAAAAGCTCCAAAAGTGAACATCACAACATGGGCTTGGTTAAAGCAAATTGGATCAGATTACGTAAATTGTTATGAACAAGGAAACATACAGCTAAGGAAATCTCCCTTACCACCCTTTTAACCTCCCTTTCATCACACTTGCTGTTTTCCCTGATGCTCTCCCTCCTTCCTGGCAAACCCCAGGTGCTGCTCATATCTCCCACACCCTGACCTGTGCCCCCAAATCCCCCCATCTGTGACAGGAAGGGCAGGTGCCACCTCCAGCCACTGCTGCTTTGTTCATTTTCAAGAATATTCTGAGGTCATTCAACTGAAAGAAGATATCTAGAAATAAAAATACAAATAAAGAGAGGCCAATACTTTAACCAATTCACTCAGGACTCTTCACCCTACAAGGCCCATGAGATGCTGCAATCCAAGGGACAAAGAAGAGGAAAATAAATCTAGAAGTGAGAATCAGGGAAATTTAAGTATACAAAAAAACATGAAGAGTGATTAATCCTGGTAAGAACCTATGAAGAGAAAGGATGGATTCACCATTTTCAGGGCAGCGCTGGTTTGGATGCCATGCCACGGGCAGACACGAGCCACAAGGCTTGATGCAACCATGCAAAATTATCAAGTTTCCCCTCTGACCTTTCAGGTCTGTGATTCTGCCTGCATGCTGTTACAAAGGAGTCAGCAACACAAATGAATGGAGGCAATATTGCACCCAAGCAATATTTTAACATATGAGTAAATTGCCAGTCAAGACTTAAAGGACCAAACTGAACTGGGCAACCAACAACTTCAGGTGACTTTTCCGAGCATGGCAGCTGTGCAAACAAGGGCTGACAGGAGAGTGTTTGATCTGCTGCAGAGTCCCAAGCACAGACTGGTCCCCTTTGCTTGCTGTGGAGTCATTGCACAAGAGCATTGAATAGGGGAACTGTCATTTTTCCCTGACTGCTACAGCACCCAGTGCTGCTGAAACACAGAAATGTCTGCCTCTGAAGGAGCTGAAACTTGTCCCCAAAACAAGATCCGACTTGACCAGGAGTGGCATTTGGCCCTGCATGACAGTTTTCATCACGCCAAACTGGGTGTGCTGCGGCGTTGGAGTAGTGATGAGTATGTGGCATGGCACTCCCGTGATGCTAAAATCCACCCTCACCATGGGCCACAACAGAGCCGCCACATCCTACTCACTGCCACCAGAAGGGCACAAGTCCCATAGGATCACAACTAGCCCTGATGGGTAAAACTCACTTCAACATTCACAAAGAAAAAAAAAAAAAAAAAAATCAATATATTCCATGGACTTTGGCTGGAGATTGCTTTTAAGAAGCAAAGGATTAAAATATGGAAGTCGATGTACAATAAGGGAAACTAAATCCTTTAATGCCTGAGCTTCCTGTACATTTCTGCTGGCTCCTGACTGTCCCAGAGGCCAAAGAGCTGAAAGAAAACTGGTTGCATATTGCTGCAGATCATTAATTAGAGGGGTAGCACTCTGCACAGATAAAAGCACAGGACCCAGATTGTGCTGTTGCTTTGGCTGCCGAGCTGCCAGGAGAGCATGTTAAAGATCCCAGCTGCAAAAGCATGCTATAAACTATGATTGAATCACTTATATTAACATCTATCATATTTAACACTGAAAACTAGGATCAGGGAGAAGAACACTGTGCAAAAACCTTGGGCAAACATGAGCGTCATTTAAGTAGGGCAGGTTCCCTCCATAACAACTCTTTCCGAGTCAGAGTGTTATATCTGCAAGACATGACATTTAATGCTGCACCTCCATGAACAGCACGTGTCATGGATAAAATGCCACAAGAAAGCACAAATAATTTTGTGAAAGCCAGAACTAACAAAGCCTGAATCTGTAAGGATTTGTAGCTTTGAGTAACCAAATGTCTTTGTGAATAAATGTTCCATTATTTCCACATACAGAGAGTTTTGCCAGCAGCGTGGGGGTTACTGGGCTTGATGAATTCACCAGTTGGCCAAGGGAAGCTAGATCACAGCTTCTGCTCTGGAGGACGCTAGAAACTTACCTCTGCTCAGCTGTCTTATTTGGTTGAAACGAGTCAATAATTTCAACAGATATTAGGATGGTCTCACACATATTCACACGGAGTAATCATATCAGATTGCTTTCCACATGAAAGAAAACTACCAAAAAATCTTCAGGGTGGTTCATAATGATGTGAGAACTCATGGGAACAAACCAGCCTGCTCCCAAGGGGAAAACGTGACAAGTCTGCTAAGAGGGGAAGAGGGTAAGTGAGATGGCAAGGGTTAGTACAGGGAAGGAAACTGATGGCCGTCCTGGAAATGGCTCGCTGACTGCAGCAGAGCTCTGCCCACCACTCCTGGTCTGGAAAAACCTTCAAATACTGATGCTGTCCATGGGACTTGCAATGCCTCACTTTGATGCAAGGCCTCTTATAATTTGGACTTTTGAAAATCAGCTGGGCATGTGTGATATGAGGTACCATATCTCTAACTCTACCTCCTCCCTTTCTTATCCCGTAGCCCCCAAACATCATTCAGGATGGGTATTTTACAGATGGATATTCCCCATATAGCCTCACTGATATTTGCTTGAGCAGAGTTCAGCATGACACTTCTCCCATCGTCCAGGTTTCCCTCCCACATGGACTTTCTGGTGTGAAAAGAAGAAATGTAAGCTCCAGTTCAAGCTTTTCTGTTTTGCACAGTTGGTATTTATCAGGTCTTTCTCATCGCTCGACTCTCTGGTATCTTGTATCTTATAAAAGGTGACTTTATAGCAGACCTTTCCCCCTCAAACAGGGCACAAACTATCTTGTGGGATTTTATATGTCAGATTGAAAACTTTTGTCTCCTTGATGACTTCAGGCCACTCAACAGGAATGTGTTTTATACCACCGTTGCATAGGCAGCAAATAGTCTACTGACAGCACTGTACGATGACTCCAAGCAGCCACGAGAGGTGGCCCCAAGCAGTTCCCAAGAAGCAAGCAGAAACTGCATAGGTTGGGGCTGCTTGCAGTAAAGTTTGCAGAGGGAAGAAAGGGGGTTGGTGATTTTATTTTCTTTTGCACACAACAGTGAAGTTCCAAGTTGGAAGATTATAAATTTAAAAATGCTCATGCCAACATGGGGATAGTACCCTTGGACTAGTATCATCCGAGGGTTCAGCAGCCCATGGTAAATAAAAGGCTACCAGATGCATATCACCAAGTCAACCCCCCTCCCATGAAATGGACATCTTTGGAGACAGCTTTAGAAAAAAGGTGGAAGGTTTAATGGCACTGAGATTAATTTCTATTACTTCATATCCCACGCACTCTTCCTCCCCCGCGCAACCAACAAGTACATGGCACCACAGTGGTGACAGCTTCTGTGGCTACAGAAAGGGTTTTGGTCTCCACCACCTCAGATCAGCAGTCTCCCTCTCTCTCACTCACAAACACACATGCAAATAATGTGAAAGTTAGCAAAACCTCAACTAGACACAGAGCAGAGATGTGAACAAAACCAGGCAGATGTCAGTTGTTCTTAGCAAAGGTGGATCTATAGAGCTTACAAAGCCAAAAACATCTGCTTTTTCTCTCTTACTGCATTTAGATTGCTGGTTTTTTGAAGTTCTATCCTTAATTTGCTTATTGCAAAGAGCTGGACGAGGTTTACTGGATTCAGTATTGAATATTCACTTGCATTAAAAATGAAAGAGAGCTCGTATTTATGAGCAGAAAGATAGAAATGGTGCTAACTATGTTTCACGGCCAGATGGCGTTTTTGACCCCCTCTGATCTCCTGCCACCGTGATACCATTTGTTCCCACCCACGTTGCCCATCTCGCCTTGCTTGATCTAACGACTGGGCAAGGGAAAGCTAATTCCAGCTCAAAGCCAGATGGTTCAGTGCCCATATGTTGACTGCCTGGCCAGATTAGCTAAACCTCTGTGGCTGGAAGGCCAAGGAATTGAACTTTGGCGTCACGTGTGGTCTCCAAACCACAGACTGCTCACAACACATGAAGGAAATTAGTGTCTCTACTAATAACTCTAAGATCTCTATGCTTCTGTCAGGTTAATTGGAGCAGGCGGGAAACATCATCATACAGTCCTGTCTGCTTTGGAAAACCAGCTAGAAAAGAAAGACCCTGGATGCCCTAGAAGATGGGACACAAAGGCAAATGTGGAGGGATGAATCACTTCATACATATTCCCTCAGCTGTGACTGAAGAGGAGACTGTGATAAAAAGCCCCAGTGCCTGTTGCAAGTGGCAAGTGGCTCAGAGCAGGCATTCAAAGGAAGCAGGGGCAGCCAAAATTCAGGAGAGAGACAGATGCCCACCAAAAGACATGCTTCTATTAGCCTTAGAAGATGGTGATGAATTTAAAATTAACATTTTTTTTGCCAGTTTAGTTATTTCAGGATTTAACACTTCGATTTGGCATGTAATTTTCTATATGCAAAGAAATGAGCCAGAATGGGATTTGTCCTGAGCTGGTGTCATAGCAGGATGCTGAGTGATTCTGCTATCAACGCAGCTGCCTCCCCTGGGGCTTACATGGGGGTATAACCCACCACACAGAGGAGAAATGATGGGGAGCTGTCAGCAGATCTTGTCTCATGCTTATACAACTTGACCTCTCTCCATTTCATCTTTCAGATCCTACCCATCACCTCTATGGTCTCCTGTTGCTCAAGGGTGAAGAGCCAGAAATCCTTCCAACAATTTCAGTGGCCTTTCTTCCCCAGCACTGCATGTCTTCTATCACGAATGCCAGCCTTACGTATCATATTCATAAAATATTCTCATGAGATTTCATGGTGATAATGTCAAATTGGAGTCATTTCGCAGCTGGAAACCTGAGCTGTGTAGTTAAGCAGCTGTAACACTAGCTGGCTGTGACAAAACCTACCCACATACACCTCACAATCCATGCCCTACCTCATGTTATACTCCCTAGCAGTGTAATTCTTCTCTTCATTTCTAATTTCTCCAGATCCTGTGAGCAGAGACTGGTCTGGCTCCTTTACTAGCAGGGGCATTTGCCCACTGGCAGTCTGCATGGTGGCGTGCCTTCCTGCACCACTCTGCACAGCAGTACAGCCTGAAAAAGGGGGGACTGTTTGCTCATCTTAAAAAATAGCTTGGTTCCCTCATGGGAAGGTGAGATAGATGTATGAACCTCCTCAGGCCCAGAGCACATGTATTTTCCTCCTGCAGGTACTTTCTAGCCATCAGGCACGGTGCAAAAGGGATGCTGGAGGCAGCATCCTGACCGTTTCTGAAACAATAGCTGATTCCAGCTGTTGTGCTGGGCGTGCTGCTGGGTCCATTAAGCATGCAATGAGTGAGCCCACAGGCTTGTTGCTTCCCCGGGACACAGGCTGAGGTTATGCTCTCTTCTGCCTTGTATCCAGATCACAACAGGGCTCAGACAAAGGCTGAACATCTCCAGCACAGATGCATGGGTTTTCGCTAGGCATCGTGGTGGAACTTTATAATCCCACACAAATGTAACAAATGAATATAGGCACTTTGAGAATAAAAATGAGGGATTCCTAGATTGCACACCTGGAGTTAGCTGCTGACCTGGTGTCCACTTGTCTAAAGCATTTTCATGTGAAGGCTGCTCAGTAGCCTTTAAAGAAAAAGAAATTCAAGTTCTGGGTCTTCTATTACAATAACTCACACCTCCAGCAGGAAGACTAGGACCAAATAACCTTCTGAAATGCTTGGATTCCTACAGTAGGACCTGCAGCCCATTTAAGGCACAGGAATATCCCCATGTCAGTGCCATCCCTGATATCAGGAGTATCCCTGATTTCTGTGAGAAGGAGACCAAGCCATCAGAAGGACGGTTTCCAAGCAGTGGATCCCAACTGGCAGCTTTCAAAAAGGCTTGCAAAGCTTGAGCAAAAACCTCCAGACTGTTTAATTTGAAACACATCAAAACAAATATTAATGATGAATTAATCATTAAAGGTGAAAAAGATAAAAGTAGTGGCTGCAAGGATTTATCTCAGCCAAAACCAGTGAACCATCTTTTAGTTGTTGGCAGCAGCCCTGTTTTTCCAGTGTGGAGGAGTGTGGATTTACATGTGCAGCCAGTAATTATAGCTGATTCCCACTCCCTTGCCTGGGAGACGTGAGGAGCTACATGTAGTTACAGGTGGTGAGCAGCTCCTGGGCTGAGGTGGGTTGCTCTGAAGGGGTTTCATGCAATGACAGATGAACAAAAAAGGAGGGTCTATTTGCACAACCCTTGAAAAACATTGCCCTAAAGAGGAAGACTGAAACTCTTGGAAGGGTGATCTGGCTGCAGGCAGGGCAACTATCCCTGTACCTTGCCTCACAAAATGAGAAGCTCTTATTAGTTTACAATGAATGAAGAGCTGAATAACTTGTATAATACTCTTTTTGTAGCCTCCCAGTTCTCAGATGAGTGCAGTATATACACATACATTCAGTTATATCTGAAACCTGGCAGCAGATGCTACACTTCTGAAAAGAAAGCTCTGCCATCCGTGAAATACCCATTTGACACAGACACAGGGATGTTGTGGTCTACTATTATCTCCTTCATTGGTTTGAATACATACTAATGAAGGGTGAATGTTGTACCACCCACACACCTGTATAGATAAGGTGCACAAAACCATGGACAACTGGCTATTTGGACGAGCACCAGATTGAAAGATGTAACAAAACTAGGTATTTCATTCCACCATAGGGGAAATAAATGTAGCTATCACCCAGGAGAGGTGACAGAGCTGGGACTCCCAGCTGGGGCTTGTACAGGATCTTTAGCTATTGGGTTACCCTAAAAGCTAATGCATATGGATGAGGTGGAGCCATACTGCTGATGATAAGGACAAGTAACAGTACATAAGGTGGAGATCATTTACGTACTCAGAGAACAGCGATGTAACCAAAAGGACACTTTGGCTCACAGCACGAAGCAAGGCTATGCTCCACAGTCATATCCAAAGAGGTTCACTCCTCAAAACTGCATTTTCTCCACAACAGAAGTGGAAAAGCAAATGGGCAACCAAGCACAAATTATGTCCTGACCACAAACGTCCGATGAAGTTGATGAGTCCTTCACATGCTCAGCTCTGCAGATTGGGCTACCACGAACTGTTGCTGGGCAGCCTAGAAAATCACAAGCCTTGACTGAGTCCCATCAGCATGAGAGTGCGCGTGATAATTAAAGCCCGTTACTGTTCCTCGGTGCCATGCTAGAGGCCAACAGTGTCAGATTTGCCCAGTTGCAGTTGTCTCCTACAACGAGGAACAGCAAATGGTCTCCAAAAGTGGTGGGAGATCCTATGGGTGCGGGGGGTACAATAATAATCACTTTGCTTCTCCTAGCATGTGTGGGTTTGAGTCTTGATCAAGTCTTGATGTATTTGTGTTATTAGGGCCACTGTGCATCATCTGTGCTTGCCTACGCCCTGCCCACCTGGCTGGCCCCAGGGCCATGTGCCCAGGGAGTGGTGAAGCCCCGCAGAGCAGAATGCTGGAGCATAGCTCTCTTGGGGCTCCTGGGCAATCCTTAGCTGGCATCTCGGCAGCAGTCTGACTCAAACGCTTGGTCTGCAGGGACGAGTCGCATGACAAACTCATCATCAGCAACCTGCCAGAAAACCCCCTCCTTCCCATCAAGCTACTGGGAAGCCAGTTTATTTTATTTATTGAGACAGACAGAAGGATAAGTAAGAGGCTAGGCAGGTTTCCACGTTTCATCATCACTGTATTAGGACACTCCTACACAGAAGACTGCTCCCCCAGTTGCCTGTGGGAAGTGCCAATAGCCCTCGGGTGAGTCATATATACCCTATACCATAAGAGAGTAAGTGGGAAAGCTCTGCACAGCGGGGGATTAATCTCGGAGGACGACCATACCACTCTGTGTTCATTATGAGTTAGTCCTCAATCACAGAGTATAGAAAGCCAAACTCAAAGGCACATTCACTTCTCCTGACACCTGTGTGAAAGCAGTGGGACTACTGAATGTCCCGGAGCCACTCCTCTGCACAGCTGGTAATGACGGAGAAAAATACGGCTTCAGTAGCCCGTAACTGAACCTGCCATTTCAAAGCTTAAGTGAAGGCTACTGATGTTCAAGCTTGTTTTATTTTCAATCTTCCCAGATACAGGAGACAAAAATAGGTCTTCTACTGCCACTGCTATCGGGCTTGCTTTGCACGTGGTCTTCAGGAAAGAAGCAGAGGGACGGAAGAGAAAGAAAACTCCCAGCAATGGGCAGAATTAATCGTGGCATAATTCAGCTGGGCTAAATCTTGAAATCCTTAATCAGGCAAAACTGCTGGGGGTCTCACTTGGCTGGATTCAAATCTTGGCAGCATCACCGTTGAATCCAAAGTAGACCTGAACTTGACACACCAAGTGGCAGAAAAGTCACTTAACCAGAACAACATAATTATTAGCAGAAATCCTTGCTAATAAGGATGCGTTTGGCTTGTGTATAACAGCTAATTGGTTTTTAACTAGGTGAGAATAGGTCTGAGAAAGTTAATCTCCCCAGTTTTACAAAGGATATGATAAAGGGGGTCTAATTAAAAATTAAATAGTGTTGAACTCCATTTATTCTTGGCACTTGTATTACTGTGGTGTACAGGGACCCTTTGTATAGGTTTCTATTTTTAGGAGAGAGAAACCTGGATTCACAAACGTCTCCAAAGGCACTCTGGGGAAGTAACAGAGAAGTTTAAACCAGAAGTCAGGCCTATACGTGCAGTCACCTGCCCAGTAAAGAGTACTTTAAATTGCAGTTCCCTCTTTTCCCATGGCATGGAAGTAAAATTTTTAAAAACCACCCACTTAGTAGTCAAGGACTAGACTTCCAAAGATTATTAGGCACCTTATGATGCAAGTAACTTCCTATAGTAACTAAGCATCAAAGCACTTTCAAACATTCTCCCGGGTTATCTTCAGATAGCTAAACATCTTAAAAATATACCTCTGAATGATTTCTAAAGGTGTTATAGGCACTAAAGAGCTGGAAGCCTGGAACCTTTCCATAGTTTTAAACCCCTAATATCCACAGCAGATGGAATTTACATTTTTTAAATATGTCACTGTGGCACTGTCCTGCTCCAGAGCATGGAGGTTAACTTCAATACTCCAATACTTCAGATGGTAACAAGTGGAATATTAGTGTCATAAGCAGTAATTAATGTTAAAAGACAGCAAATCCTTCATGTAAAATAAATACATGTCTAACTGTAGGAACAGTAGGGCTAAAGAGCAATATTGCAACTAAATGTGGGTTATTTTTCCATTATTCTAGGTTTTACCACTGCCCATTGGCTTTTTGCATGTCATGATGAAACAGAAACGGGAATGAAAATACTTTGAAAACAAGAGTTTATAAATGTATTTCAAAGGATGATGATAGCAGATTTATCTTTGTCAACTCGCTTGTTTTCGTTCACTAAGAAGAAGTCAGTATGAAAAAGTGGGTTGTTTCATGGCATTCAAGAAAATGTTCTTTAACAAACTGACTTATAAACTACTGTGCTATAGATTGCTAATATTTTATGCAGCCAAGTCACACATACAAGTCACACAGAGTGACTCATTTTTTCCTAAGCAATACATCTAATTAATTCAAGGTATTTAGAATGAAAGGTAGCTATTAGATGAAGTCTAAAATAAATGGTAGTAAATGCAGCCTTAGTGCTGATGGACACAGCGCATTCCAGTAACATCACCCTCTCCTCTGCTGTGCTAAAAGCTGTGTTGCTCACCACAACTCATACTGAATTAATACATGTAGGCTGTATCCTTTTTAAAGCGCATCTGCCAATAGAGTTTGTCAGGATGATGCTAGAGGACCCCTAATACAACCCCTTGCTTCACAAGGGGTGCATCCATTTTGAGCTGGGTGGAGCACAAGTTTGGGAAGAAGGCATTCTCTAGCTCAGCCTTTGAGGCTACTCAATGCTTGGCTTCTCCCACAAGAAAAAAGAAGCTACAAAGCCAAGGGTGTGATTTTGTAACATTCACTCCTGCCTATTATCTGCTTAACTGGAACAATGCATTCGTTTAGGACACATCATGAAAGAGTCGTCAAACCTACCTCTTTTTTATCATTACCTCAGCTTTATGTGGCATCAATAAATTCAACATCTTGTCACAAATTGCAAGTGTATTGGTGCTTCATAGATGCAGAGCACAATAAGTAAAAACTGCTGGGAAAGTAATCGGTGATGTGATTAGCATCACAAACTTAAGAGGTTAGAAGGTCATTTCTAGATGAATGTACATATTCTCATGGGTCTTATCATCTGCGATCTGGTGATCTCTCAAGAGCTGGATTTGGAATAAAATTTATAGAACATCTCAATTCCAAATGCAACACAAATACAGGCACAGATGTTCCTATACAACTCCTAATTTGTGCCTAAGCTTAAAACCTAGAATTGCACAGGTCCATATCAATTATGTGTCCTCTCACATTTCACGCTCTCCTGCATCATGGCCCTTTAACTCCAAACTGCATCAGACTTGCATCCTGACAGGCATCCTGCCCTAGTCCTTTTGCCCTGTTTTATTGCTATATCCACCTAGTTATACTTCAACTTGTATATTACTGCATTACCATGTTACTCTGTGTTCTGGTGGGATTTTAAAATAACAACATTATTTGATGCAAATAATTATTTCCTCCAGTCAGGAGGACATTTGTGTGTTCTCAATAGGACCATAAGAGAGAGGAAGCTACCTGCTGAGTTAATGCTTCAGCTCTGAGTTTCCATTAACCTCCTAACTTCAACCATTTTTCATTATGAAATCATGACCGTCAAACCAAGCATATGGAAAAAAGTACATTTCTCCCCACTCACATAGCTCTGAAGTGTGACTGGAAACACTGTTTTCACACCTTAAAAAAAATCCACATTTGAGCTAGGACCAAAAATGAAACCTTGCAAAACCAATGGAATTTGTTTAAGAATTTAGGAGCATTTCAAAGGGAGCCGGAGTTAGCATGGAAACATGCTCAGGCTTCAGGCTGGCCCAAGCTACCAGCAAACATTCTGAAAAATACTTTGGAAATATTTAGGGGAAAAATATCATGAGTCCACATTTGGGCTCCATTGTATAACTTCATGCCAACTAACAGGCGCATCGAGAGGCACGAACAGTAGTCAAGAAACCAGCCAGAAACCTCCAGAGATACCAGACACCAAGGAATGTCTCGCTGTCACCTTTTACATCTTTGTGAAAGATAGAACTGAAAGGAACCAGTCAGTTGGAATGGGCAGAAGAATGACAGTTCTTACTCCAAGGACACACACTTGCAGATATCTAAAGTTAGATGATAGGATAACCAAACCTGGTGTCCTTATTCACACTTGAGCTGGTCCACACCATGCTGGTGTGGTACCTCTGAGTTGGTTCTGATGACACCATAACGTACAAGCCAAGGGAGAAGCAGACTCTTCAAGAGGTAGACAGGTTTCAGCGACCTGAAACCAGTTCTATAATACTGGTAAAGTCACATAGCCATAATCCCATGTACAAAATCTGCTGAGCAATTAATATTGCATCAGTCATGCATGTGCTTAATTCAGACACAATTCACTGTTATCATTCTGATTAATACAGACTGTTGCATTATGCTTTACAAACTCCATACCAGATACAGGTGGGGAAGGTGAGGCTCTGTTTCTAACACGTCATTTGCTTTTGATAGGCATAAATACGCTTCTGAGTAGATAAACAGAGTCATCAAATCCCACAGCACTTAATCACTCAGCATGAATGGTTAAAACACTTAAAATTAATCTCACATTAGTCTAATTGTTACTCAATGCCTCCTGGTCTGTTTGCATTTTTGGTTTTGTTTTTACATCTTATTTTCTCTTCTAGTTTCAGCTGCCTCCTCCCCATCCATTTACTCTTTGTCAGAAGCTCACCTGAAAGTGGAAAGCTCTTTTCTTCTCCATGGCAGGCTGTCTCGCATATACAAGTCATCTCTGCGGCTGCTATTTGTGCCAGCCATGCCATGCAATGACAGCGGGTCACACACAGTTTCCAGAGGCTTGTGCTTCCATTTGTGCTGTGAGACCCTGCTCAGGGGAGCACTCAGGAATAAGAGAAAGGGAAGGGAAGAGTCCCAAACATGCACGTTTCAGTTACTTCAATCTCCTCCTCTCTGGCCTTTTTCATTCACTCACACTGTAGCAAAGCACATTTCCTAGTCCATGTTTTCAACTGTGTGCTTCTATGCACTATCCATTGGCTCTTACACTATCTATTCCCTGAAACATAACACATTTATCTCCATCTTTAAGGACCTTCTTAGCCTATCCCCATCTTATCTACTTCACTGAACACTCAGTTCTCACCTCTAACAAGGTGGTGATGCCCATCAAGAAAAGAACCAGATTTTTGAACAAGTACCTTTATGCTGCCTGTTACAGTCACCAGATGCCCACACATTTTAGAGCTGCCCCTTATCTTTAGGGTGACCATCACCGCAGCCCTCCTCACAACTCTTCTAGGCTCCTAAAAGCCTATGTGTCCCTGCCTATGGCAGGGGGATTGGACTAGATCATCTCAAAGGTCCCTTCCAACCCAAACCATGCTATGATTCTAATGATCCTCCTGTTTCCTTGGGCTTTCTCATCTGCCTGCATCTGTCTCTCATACCACATGTTCCCCTGTGGCATGAACTCTTTTTGCACTACATTTGAACGGCTTTTAGATATCAGGAATCTTTCTGCTGCTAATCCAATGTCTATAAGGCAGAGGTCTATAAGGCTCCTTCTGACCCTTGAATCCTGCACTCCTGGTGCCACGTTCATTAGAAAGGGGTGAAAACACCTAAACCCAGGAGGTTTGTTAGCCTGGCGGGAGGTAGCAAAGCCACTCAGAAGATGGGACTTGTGAGCTGCCGGGTGTCTCATCACCTGGTCACGCGTCCCCACCAGGAAGGGAGCATGCAACAATAAGCAGTAAGCCCCTCTCAGGTGGATACCCACCTCCAGAAAGGGCTGTAAGGTCTGGCTCCAGGATGAACAGAGGCAGCTAATGTACTGCCCGGAGGTAGGTCTCCAAGCTCCAGAGAGGGACAGGAGCTCAGGCACTGCCTTTGCCTACTTCCAGGCAAATCTCCATCCAATATTTTGACTTTCTGGAGGGCTGCGCTCAGGCTCTCAGCTCTCTCTGCAGATCATTTCCACAGGCCTTGGACCACATTAAGGCAATCTGCATCCTACCCTGGCTCTCAGGGTTTCCTTTTCCTTCCAAATAACAATGCTACAGTTTGAAGGTGGGACTCAGCCAAAGAGCTCTGCAGATAAACAACCTCCACCTCTTTTTTGCCGAAATAACAGTCCTCCTGGGAGGAAGAACACAGATGTCTAATGGTCCAAAGGAACCCAACTTTCAGTTGATTAAAGTAAAAATGGCCCTTGAAAGTGGAAAAATTCACCAAGGGAGGGAACTGCAAGTCTGGAAATGAACTGAGACCTCTCTCAGCACCCATTGAGAGGGATATACCAGCTGGGAACAAGGCCTAAGCAGAACAGCCTGAGGATATGCTGACTCAGCAGATTGCGAGCACAGCTCCTTTTGAAAACTTCCTCTCCCTTGCAGAAACCCCGACGAAGGAGTTTGCCTTCTGAAAAAAACTGTCAGCTGACTCCCAGGATGAATCCACCCGCTGCATAAGATGCTTCCTAGTCCCAGAGTTCACCCGTGTGCGTGTCTGCTGAGGACATTAGCTATGAAAAGGATTTCTAAAGGTGGTTAGAAAAAGCTAGAACATGACTCTCTGGCAAACACTGCTAAACTCTTGCAAGTCTAAAACATCTCCTTGCTTACCAAGGTCACCCACAAAAAATATTGAAAAGAACTTTCAAACATAGAAACCTAAAATTAACTACCAAACATCAAGCAGGTATGTGTATGAACTGTATTTAATAACCCCAAAAGCAAGGTAATTAACACCTCCATCAAGTTTGCCAGAGCCCTGGCAATTCCTAATCTAGTTGATGCATTACTCAGACATCGTGGTGATGGTTTGCAGTATAAAACAAGAGGACAGATGTGTGTACACCCTCTCTGCTCACTGCAGCCCCTTGACTACATTAATCCTCCATTTCAAACAAGATTTACTTTTCATCATTTTATAAACAGGCTGAGCGGTGTTGTGGATGAAGTGTCCATCCATAGCAGGGAGTGGGGCCAACAGCTGACATCAAGGGGCCGTTTTCTTTATTGAGCTTCAAATCATGGTCCAGAATTGATGCAGAAGTGCGTACCTCCCTGTCCCCCAGCACGACCATCCACTCCCAGCTATCTCAAGAAATCTCACCTACAGCCTGATTTTTTTTAGTCACATACTCGTGGATTTCTAACGCAGAGACCCACGATTTCCAGGTGATTGCCCTTGAAATGGGCACTGTTACACATTTTACAGTATCAATTCATTTTTTAAGACTAAGACATATTTTAAACTTAAATAACTTCTAAGGATTCAGTATGATTAAAATACACTGTTTGATAAAGAGGATCCCTCCTATGCATAATGCCAACCCTGATGCCATCTCTTATCCAATGGAAAACCAAGCAATATCCATCTCTTTAGGGATCCATGGCTCCTGTGAACTTGGTAAGATGGTACAAAAGCTACGGTCAGGCATTTGTACAGAAAATCTGCCCTTGCTTCTCACAATTGTGAATTTCCAGATGCTCTGGCTGATCCACATAAAAAACCTTCAGTATCCCACTGGCACTGTTTGCAAGCTGCTCATGCTAATAGCTGATTATATCCAGTTAGATTTTAATTCAGAAACAACCTTGTTGAAGTAAAAAAAATTAAACAAATGTAAAACTAAAGTAACTAGGAAGAGATTTAGAGCCTGATTCTCCAAACAAACAAGTTATGCTATTAGATAATTTAAAAGGAAGGTGAGCCAGTATTTTCTTGTGGTAGCATTTATTATTTGTTTAGCTAAAGGTCAGGTGAAATAATAAAAAATCTGTTGTCTCAGTTACTACAAAGACAGATTTCAGGGCTGGGAATTTGCTCAATTTTAGAAGAAACAAATTCATGTCAACAACGAGTGCACTTTGCCAAGCACTTCTTTCACCTCTCCCACCTCTCTCTGGGTTGAAGGCTGTTGGCCAAACCCTCTTGCCCCACGACTCAAATGTGCAGAATCTTCATTTTCCAGGCAGCTTCACACAGATGGTCCCTCTACTTTTGGCACCTCTCAGCCTTTTTTCTGTGGTCACTGATTGTAGGAAACAATTTCTTTAAACCAACTCACTATTCATTTCCCAAAAGATCTGTGGTTGGCAAGAGGAAAGGCTGAAGCCTGGATCTAACCAACCTTGCAGACCTTCCTCCCAGCACCTCTCTCTGATGGAGAATTCTTGACGATACTGCTCCCCAACCAACCTATCCCTTCTCTCTCCAAAGCCAGGATCGCCAAATCTATAGCAGCCCCTTTGGTTCTCATTTTAGTTTTGAGAAGTCTTAGCTTCGCTAATCTATTGAGAGCTAAGGAAACCTGTATTTCTCCTCTAAGGGCTCCCTCCGCTACCTGTTTATTCAAGGACATTTTCTCCCATAGTGCCTTAACTTTGCCGTTGTGTCATGGTCTAATTACTTCCCTTCTGAGAACTTAATTTCATTTATCTCCTTGGAGTCAGATAGGATCGTTTCAAATATGTAAACTCAGCTGTGCATGATATTCATACAAACAACTGCTATGTCCCTCAGTCTGCATACAATTCTTGCTGTATCACAAGCAATCCCACTTAGAAAAGGGAACGTGCATTTGTTAAAGTCACCGTTTATTGCCATTACAGAGGCTGCAGTGTTTTACTGTGCAAACTCAAGTTATTGCTAGCTGAAGCATGCCACAGTTCATTCTGATGAAACTAAAATATTTTTGGATGAAGAATAAATAACCATCTTGGAAGAGTTTGAATGAAGAAGCCTCAGACTGAATTCTAATGGAAAGAAATTGTTTAAACAAGTGGTTTTTTTCTGAAATTTAAACAGGTTCCTGGTGGTGAACTGTACTGATCCATACAGTGCAGTACAGCTAAAAACATCTTTTTTTCCCCTTCTCTGTCCTTTATATTCCTGTGCTCTTTGCTGAGTATCTGTCTGGGTTGGTATCTCAAGCGTTGGTACATGTGTCCCATTCCCAGACACGTTGCCATGACATGTTGTGGCTGCAGTCAGTGGTAATATTACACGTGTTTTGTTGAAATGTGGGACAACAATCAGATGACAGGGACTTTTGATGAAATCTTTATTCTCTCTCTGTTACTAATACAGACTGCAGAGATCTTGAATGTTGGGATGTTTTCTAACAGGTTGCTTTTTCCAGGCATGTTGTTTTCCTCTCAGAGTGTGAGGAAGAGGGTTTTATAATGCACAAAATGCATAACAGAAATGACAGAAAAGGTTCATATAAATAAAAGGGAAACAACCGCAACCTAGATAACTAGAAGGCAATTTCATTTAGTAATGTAACTGATTTTTTATTAAATAATTTCAGATTTTTTTTTTTTTAAGTGAAAGCATAAAGAGCATTTGGGGAGTTCTTAGAGACACTTAATAAATAACATAGAGCCATCATCTCCAACATGCTGTATGGGGGATCTTCTAACTCTGCTAGTCAACACATGGAATAAAAAAATAAGCTCAAATTGAAGCCCGTAACTCGCCCAGAATCTCTGCCGGTGGCATGGTAAAGGTAGAGGATGGCAACTTCAGAAGAACACACAGATGTGTTCAACAAATGCCAACTTGTTTAGTGATCTGTCACTAAAAATGAATTGGATTAATTTCCTTTTCACTCTGCAGAAATCAAAGTAGCCTATTTCAAAATAAATATGTCATCTTTGAGGCCAATTAAATTTTGCAAGCTGTGACCAGGGGCAGAAGAGAGGATCAAAAGTCGGGCTTCATAATGAAAGTTGACTGCAGTCTTAATTACTAAGAGTTTTTGGCTTGTCTTGGTTGTGCATTCCTCAAGATACAATTCTTTGATGACTGCCTGTTCTGGATCCCCCTCTGTACCCCATGTGTGGTTGTTAAGAGCCTATTACAACCCTTCCTGCAGAGATGGGCTCTTCTAACTTAGGCTATAGCATCTTCTGTTTTTATCACAGGAGAGCCCTGCTCAGTCCCCAGCTGACGTTACAAGCACTCACCTGTTAAAATATGCATGGGAAAAAGCAAATAATCAAAGCAAAAAGCATAAAGCAGAGACAAACTGATGAGAAAAAGACCTTTTTTGCAATTTGGACAGACACTGATCCCTAAGATAACAATCTTTCCTAGGAAATATCACACCCAAGATCTTCCTAAATTCGGGGCAAGCGAAGCAGCATGCCAAGTATAAAGACAAGTCATTACAACTTCAAGACATTTTTTTCACTCCAGTGCCAGTTTGACTTGCGTCCCACCCTATACAATTATTTGCTATTGCTTCTTCCTATGTGAGATCACCTTTAAAACAGTAATTAGAGGATGTGTTTGTTTAGAGGAACGCAAATGACTGCTTTGCTTCGGGGCTTGCTTAGCATGTCAAGTTAGCCTGGAACCACACCTGGCTACCAGAATAAAATCATCAGTGAAAAATAAACAGTCTGTGTACAGTTTCATACAGAATGTAACACTTCCCTCCAACAGGGCTCATGCATCATTTAGTGCTTAACACATTCCCCAGAAGAGGGAAATATCTCAGACAAGCATCAGCACTTAACCATTTGAGGGCAGGCATCCTGCTGCAATGATGTCTTGAGTGAGGTGGGACCGTTTCCAGTTCCCAGAAAGGAAACAAAAAGACTTGATCACCACCTTGACTCCCGGTGAACATATTTGCCTTGCCCGTCTCTGACCAAAGAGTTCACAAAGAAACTGGGCTCTCTGCCTAGTTTCATTCTCACCGTGGGTTGATCAAACATCCGTGTGCTATGTCACACCACAATATTTCAGCCTGTGTTGGTCCCCTGCTCTGTAGGGCATCCAAGAACAGGTTTTGGTACTAATCTAAAAAATTCTTACACTAAATTAAGCTTATGCTATCCCAAGGAGAATCCACCTTTTTACCAGACTCAGTTATTTCAGCAATGGCTGTCAGACAAGACAGGTTTAACAGGTCCAAGGGGACAGGAGAAAAGATATCTCGATGGCTGACTCAGTGCTCTGGAAGAGTTTGCTGAAGGAGAGCAGGAGGGGACACAGTATGTGTCCTGGCAAAGTTATGTTTTATTTTTCTGCAGAAATTACTATTAAAGGATTTTAGTCCAGGAATGGCCCTCAAGCACCACCACAATCCAAATGATGATTTCTACCAATACCCATGTCCTTGCCACCATCAAACCTGGTGAAAGACCTGTTTCTTCATGAACACTTTTCCCACAGACCTTAGGAAAACGTTTCCACCTCTCTACAGGCAGAGAAGGACTTTTTTGTTCTTCATTGTTTGCAGTGTTGCAAACACAGTGCCAAAATACTGTGGTGAGCTACAGCTATGAACCATGATGGTTAAAGATATTCTTTTGGGGCTAAGAGATGCACACACAAATGGGTTTATAATATGGTCCATACCACAATGCACGTCACATCAATGACAGCTTGCATGTGGCCTTTCTGCTCATAGCAGACAAGTCAGTTGTGTGAACTGCATGAACATTAACTCCGGCCAAAGGAAACAGCAAAAATACTGGAGTTCTTTGAGGGACAACTACAGTCTACACACCCATCCCTACTGAAATAATTTGGCTTAGAGCAGGATTATTAGCCAGAGCTTGGACAGGAAGGTGTTAAGCCGTCTCATGGGGAGTGACAGCACCGAAATGGCTTAGCCTTTCCTAAGTCAGAAATACTACACACAAATTACAGAAATCACAGTGTTGTCTACTTGGTGGAGTATGTCTCCTCAGGGCTTTCTTTTCAAGCAGACCGCACCACGGTAAAGGTCAGCATTGTTTACAGACAAATCTATTTTGTAATACATGGTGCACACTGTGCTCTGTACGAGACAACTTACACACAAAACTAGCTTTCTCAGATTGACACAAATCCTTGTGGGTGTCTCACTGCAGAACAAGGAGGAATGGGAAGTGCTGGTTCAAGCAGCAGATTGCCATGCCCACATCATTCACTTCGGGCAAAACGACCTGGGTTAGCCCATGGTACGATCACCTGAACCTCCATTCCTCTGCAGCCCTGAGTGCCTATTGATCCCTGTTTGATTTTGATTTGACTCAGGCATTAAACACTGGGGAGGTTCGAGCCCTTGTCCACGCATTTTCAAATCATTTTGCAGCCGTGACTATGGCCAGCATCTGGCCTTCAGTTTCAGCCGTAGGGATGCACCTCTGACAACATTTGGAAACCGCTTCCTTGAGTGCAAGAATGATCTGGCACATAATTTCACTTGGCTTTTTATAGCTTTTAGAGCTTACCTGTGAAATTCCACTATCTATAAAATACTAAAGGCAAATTCGAACAAGCTGCAAGCCTGCAAGGGGGTTCACAGTTCCTGTTCGCATTCCTACCATTTGACAACACTTTCAGGTTTTTTTCTATTCTAAGTGAAGAGCACAAAAAATGCAGCAGAAATTAACTGTTTGGGAACCTCTTTCAGCATCCAAGTTAGTGAAACCTTTTTCTTGAACCTTTCCACCTTGCTCCCATACCTCTTCTGTCCCCCCTTTCTCCTGGATTACTCAATCATAAAAGCATCCATGTGGCCATGTGTCATGTTTAAATATATTTTCTGTTTAGAGTAATGTGCGTGTGTTATGCCTCCTAGGGAAGGGTGGATTACTACAAGTGTAATGATCCCAAGCGAGGAGCATTTTTGCTGTGCTATAGGACAAATAAGTCCTATTGGCAGAGCTATGGAAAAGCTTCTGGTCCTACCATAGCAGACTCTATGCAGCTTCTTTGATCAGCAGTATAATTCCTCAACATTATCAAAAGTAAAGAGGAGAAAGCATGGGGAATACTGTTTACAAAATAGCAAGACCACGATGCTCACAGAAAGCTCACTACACTCTGCTTTATTTTTAATCCAAGAAAAGCACAGCATTGCAAAGCAGTTTTTAATTAACTGCTTTCTCCCAGCAATGCTTTTGGCTCTGTACAACAGTGCCAAGTACTGATATTTATATAACTCAGCAATGGTTATGATTTTGCTTCAAAAATGTTATTTCAGTGGGGCTCTGCCACCACCCAATGAACCCTGGGGCACGTGTGGCTACAGGAGGAGGTTTGGGGAAGAGATGCTCTTTTAGGACTCTAAATGAAAAGTTTAGGCTGGAATAGGCTTAGAAAAATCCTATTTTCTGAGCTTGTTCCTCCATGTTGGAGAATGAAAACCATGGCCAGGACCAAGAACAAAAACACAGACTCCAACACTCTCAGTGACACCAACATCCCTCAACACTGTCTTCTGCCTCGTAGAGCAGCCACAGCACAGGAATGGGCGAGGACTGGCTGAGATTCCTGTGAGGCCGATTAAAATGCTGTGAGCTCAAGTACTTACTGGGGGGGGAAGTTAATATACAGGGATTTCCTGAAAACTGTACCCAATACTAACTCCTCTGCAACTGTACTTCTACTTGGAGGCATCCAGCACTGCTCCTCTGTATTAGTTTTAGCCTGCCATGGTTAACTTCTGCTTTCTCCTGTGGTTTGGTTTTTTTTTTTTAAATTTCTTTTCATTCATTCTTCAGAGGGGTGGTTTCCACCCTGGGGAGTACAGACCTCTGGGGATCTGTGGGCTTCACAGGATCTGTAAAGGATAACCAAAAAAGTAAATCTGTTGTCTGGGAGTTTCAAATTAAATTGCTGTGCAGGAGCTGGCCCTGCCACTGGAAAAAAATTAAAGTACCTGCCTATTCAAATGGCTGAAAACCATTATTATAAAGCCATTTCCAGAATAAGAAGCTCTTGGGCTTATGCTCTTTCATTTTCCTAAAAACAAGAAACAAATTGCCCACAGCACTCAGGGAGCTGATTCCCCCACCAAAACCCCTCCTTTTGCCCCCCATCCAGATCTTTCATGTCCTTGGCTATGGGTCCCTGCCATGTCTCGCCCCCACAGCCTCAGTGTGCTCCTAAAATCAGCTCTTCCTACCTCTCAGTTAACCAAACCTCACAAGGGCACTTCTTTAATAAATTAAGATAAAATCTCGATTATCACTAGGATTATTACCAAATCAAGCACTCTTTTCAGGATTACCCCATTCTGAAAATGCCTTTTTTTTTTTTTCTCCTGTCACTCTCCCCATAAATCACTATGTGCCATGAGAACACTTCTGGCTGCAGAGTACACATGAGGAATGACCAAAATATTCTCCAAGTGCCAAAGGTTGTCTATAAAGAAGAACCCTACTCAATTCTGCTTAGCAAAAATGACAGATTCAACAAAACAAGCACGTACATAGGCAGAAAATTAAAGAAACACCAGATTTTTTAATACATCGAGAAACACGCCCACAAGTAAGTAAATAGAAGTTAAATCCAGGCAAATTCACAGACAAATGGGAATAATGGAGTATTTTTTGGAAGGAGTATAGGGGATGCTTTCGCAGTTCCAGTGAATAAGCAGGACACTCCTACGAAGCCTGGCTACCTTTCTAACCACTATGCATTAGTCAAATCCAGTTATCAAGATCTACATGGCATAAACAGATGAAATAACACAGCCCACCTGATGCAGGTCAGACCAGGTGAGTGACATTCTCTTTCCAGAGTTAAACACAGAGTTTAAAGAGAGGGCTTGCCTAAACCCAAAGTCTCATCCAAAATAAGCCTGAACTTTTGGGCAGTTGGGGTCCTGCTTTTTTCCTTGAGAAAGGTGTATTGCTTTTTTACAAGAGAGTCTTAAAGAGGTTTCCAAAATGGTGCAAAACTGAGACCAGCAGCATATTGAGTCAAGCGCTCCCTCTCACACCGGACACGTCTCTCTCTCAAGGACGGGAGAGGCACGATGGAGGGCAGGCTGGCCACCCTCGCACTGAAGATACTCTCTTTACCTTGCCCGCTGGAGATAAACTGCTCCATTGGGTGAAGAAGACCTAACATGTGGAGGCTCCTGAGGTGCGTATGGCCACATGTGGACTACAGCACCTGTGTGTTATTAACTAAGCCAAACTTGCTGCCGTTATTTTTCAGTTTACCCTTACATGCCACAATCCAAATTTTCCTGACATGTAAATTGAATTAAAAATGTAATCTATACTAAAGAGAGTGTAAACCCTGTATTTTGAGATGCTCCAGGGTATGCATTATTTCTAACCTGCTGCCTTCAGGGAAGCAGAAAGCCAGGGCTGATGCCGAGAGGGATCAAAGCGCCAACAAAAGCAGACCCAGCAACTAGGTCCTGGGCGATAGGAACGACATTATCTTGGTTTGTAGTCCAAGACAGCGAAGGACTGGAAGGACAGTGATGGACTACATATGACCAGCCCCCAAGAGCAGAAAGCAGTCATCTCCCACCTGGAAGCTGTAGGCATAACTGTGACACTGGAAATTTTACAGCTGACAGTACCAAAACTCATGAGGTCTCCTAACATCCCCTAATTCCCTGGATAGGGAATTTCATTGGGATCCAGATCCCTTTCCTGTACAGATGCTTTTAAAAATGTCACTCAAGTCTACCTGAGACATGGACGTTGCAGAGACAACACAGGATCAGGTCTCTAAAGCTTATAAGACTTCCCTGTGTGTCAATTGATGCAAAGCACAACCCTCTACACTCATTGACATAGCCTTTCTGTTACTTACTAAATCCTCCAGAAATCACCCTGCTAATATGTTTACCTGTATCAGCTACTCCAGGAGCATATACAGCACTAAAATAAAACAAATCAAATTACGTTAAAATAAAGTGGTATAGGTGTTCCCAGCTTGAATAGTTATTTAACACTCAACTGCGGGGAAAGAAAAACAGTGAAAAATTGCCAGAAATACTGACATCAATCTTCCATTTCAAGAGCAATTCAGAGTGATTCCAAATATAGTTGGTTCTATTAAGAAAACAGCTCTCGTGTAAGAGTGCAAACTATGTCATCATAAGAAAGAAAATCAGAAACATATGCTTCTAATGAAAGAAGGAATTTTAAACACAGTCAGCAATTCAGGGCCCTAATAGTAAATCAGAGCCAAGATGGGAGAAAATCTCTATGTGCCAACCCCATCCTTTTGGGGTGAAGTTTGGTGGTGAACTCTGTGCCTGGTCTTTCAATTTCTAGAAGGAAAACCAACTTAATGCCAGCAGCAAGACCTAGGAGGAGAAAACCCCACTTTGTAAGATGCAAACCACGTTCCCCATCCTCTCACAGAAGTGGCCTTTTGGGTTCCCTTGTTCCAGCTCTACAGCTTCATGGAGGGAGGAGAGCAGACATGGCCAGTCCCTGACAGATTCCCTCTCTGCAGGGTGAATTCTGGCCTCAGCTACGGCAGCCTAAATCAGCAGTAACACTGTAAAACACCCACTGTTACCACCAATCATCCAGAGACAGTGGAGAGTTATACCTACGGGGAAGCCAGGATCCTCTGTTGGCTTAGCCGTGCCTGAGTTACTAGGGCATGAAGATGGAGGAACTACCCTTGGAAGAGTAAAGCCACATATATGGGCTATGGCCTTTTTTTTTGATATAGCAATTCAGGAGGCACTGGAAACCGGGAAAGGAGGCTGTGCAACTCGTCTGCTATGTATAAAGCCCTGAGTCCACACTGCATGACTGCACAAGGCAAAGCCCCCAACCCTCATGGGCAACCTCAGCTTAGGCTTTCTTTCCACTCTTGCTTTGGGCTGAGATTCTCAAGGGAGCCTTGAAGAGTCATGTAACCAAGTTAAACGACTTTGAATTTTCCTATTGACCAGAATAGCATTAGATCATATTACCCATGTCTATTTGTTAACGACGAGCGCTCGTTTACCCATGCTGATGCCACATGGTTTGGATGCGTGTTTTGTACACCATAAATGGCAAGGACGATGTCTTCAAGACATAAACACTGCGGGACATGCAACAGCTCCACTCAACGGCAATTTTCTCACGTGCCCAAAGAACACAGAAGGAAAAGTTTCAAACTTCACCAAAGTTTTCAACTGCCCTCCCACCAACTCACTTGTAGTAAATATAAAAGCAGACAGTCATCACTATTACAGTAACATCTTCTCTTTAGAAAGGGAAGAACTGGCATTTCTATATATAAATGCCAATAAAAGCTACATCTTTGTGGATCGTGCCATATCCACATATTTGCTGTGACTCACATAAGAGAGCATTTACAAAATAACGAAAAAGCCCTTTCCTTTGTTTTCAGTTAGAAACCCCCTATTATCCTAAAAGTTGTGAACAGCCGCTGTTTTCTGTTCTAATTACCAAGTTCACAGCAGGCACAGGAGTGACTTTGCTCTGGAGAGGTGCTTCTTGACAAAATGTATTATGCCAAATACTGCTGCTGCATGTGGACTCTTCTGCTTTTGGAGGAGGGGAAAAAAAATGTCTTAAACACCTGAAAGATATTTGCAGCAGGCTGTTACTCTATTTGGTGGGAACCAAAAAGATTATATATAGAAATTTTGGACTAATCTCAGTGCTGGTGTGCAAAAACATATCTGGCACACTTCACTGCTATGCATTTTTCAGCTGGTTCTGATTCAGTATGGAGCTATAATATATATCAGATTATTTGCTAACGCTTCCTACTAATATCCCTTCTCAAAGTTATTGAACAAACTTTCAAGAAAAAGAAATAAATTCTGTTATTTATATTTTTAAATGCCTTGAAAAAAGAGTGTATTGTCTCTAAGAAATCTTGAATTCACCTACGTCTACTCTCCTGGAATAAAAATTTAATGGGGAAGTACAGGAGGCAATAACATCCCTGTTTAATGTAATGCTCCATAATTTTAATTCGATAAAAAATCTGGCAAAGTAAAAGCTAGCTGTCACATATCCTTAGGGAAATGATTTCATAGTCCACTTACTAATACAAATTGTGAGTATTAAAACTAACCCAAAGATTTCTGCACTTATAGACGTTTAAGAACCGGGCAATATAGCCAGATGTCTCTGATGGCCAGAGACAAAGAAACGTGGATGCAATCAAGGAAAATATTAGGCTTTAATTTGAAAACTAATTGGATTAATAGGTTTAAAGTCCTACAGTTGCAGAAGCACAAATCCCTATTATGGCCACTCTTAATTCAGGATAAAAACAATGTATTCTGATTCAGCCAATGCCTTGTGAATTTAAGGCACAATTAAAAAATTAGAATTTCTATTTTTTTTTAAATCAATGTTTAATTTGGAAAAAAATTGTCAGCACCATTTCCTTGGTCAAACTGAGCACTAGGGCAGCCCTCAGATGAAATAAGTGTCTTGTATTTCTTTCTTTATTAAAAGACAAAGTCCCTACCGACAGATTTTTTTTTTTACATTTTTTTTTCTTCAGAACTCCTACTGAGCACAAACAAAGTGTTGTATGAGTAAGCATTATAAGAGTGAAACAATATGTATTACAGGTGACAACTGCAGACTTAGTTGGCCAAACACCAATTAATTTATGCAGCTGTCAATTCAAGATATATTGGACAAATTCCAAGCACAGAGGTTTGCATGTTCTCCCATGCAAAGACTAACCCACCTTGGCTTCTGTGAGCTCCATAATCCCAAACCAAAGGCATGTGCTTGCAAATTAGGTAACTCTTAGCTTTAAACATGTGGGTGTAACAAAGAGAGACCTTATGCATCCAGATATAAAGCTGAGTCATTTATCAAACTGTTATATCTTAATAAAGAGTCTTCACGCATCTTAATTCTTTCCTTTTAGGTAATAGACAACGGTGCATATAATCAGATACTTGTACCACTGAAACACAATTGTAAGCATCTTCCTGAGTAATAAATACTAGAAAATAGGGTATATATTCTCATTCTTCAGCTAGGAGCTCCGAAAGGACCCCAGCTTTGTTATTCCAGCTATGCACAGGACGGGGTCCACATAAAACACACATGTGGCACAGAAGCAGACTCCAGCTAAGGCTGAAAAACCCGTTCTGCTAATTTGAAAGCATCTTAGAGCAACTGTTTTAGAAAGCAGCTGTTTCTTCCATAACACATTGAAATATTTCCCAAGCTGGCGCTCTGAGCGACGATGCACTTTCATCCTCTCTGACCTGCGCCCTCCTCCCAGCACGGATATGCCATTTTTTGAGTTGACTCAGGGTATGGGGTGACCTTGAAGAAGAACAGTTATGCAAGGGAGATTTGGTAAACCATTGCCCCCAGAAGAGAGGACAGCTGCATCGTCACCCTGCAATTACAGTGAAATGAGGTAGCACACTATAACCTACCTCAAGGAACACAACCGTCTGCGTACGCACAGCGTGAAG
The DNA here is from genome assembly GCA_013389945.1 of Fregata magnificens. NCBI lineage: Eukaryota > Metazoa > Chordata > Aves > Suliformes > Fregatidae > Fregata > Fregata magnificens. The sequence goes on from WAAD01009158.1 coordinate 1,008,407, forward strand.
GCAGGCTGAAACACAGAAACGCCGCACGCCATCGCTAAAGCTATTATGGAGCACACTGCATGTAAATGAAACTGTGTAAGACCAGAGAAGATACAAGGGATTTTGTTTGTGTTTACTATTTCAGAGGGGATTTTTCTCTCTCGTATGATGTATTTTAGGATTTTTAAGATGCCTTGATCTGCTTCCCTTCCTTCTGCTTACATCTAACCTAGCATGAAATACGATCCAGGTAGTCCTGGCTGCAAAGTCTTCCCCTGCAAAGTTTCCAGCATCTCAGTGATCAAAAATGGTGTCAGCTTTGTTTCAAGTTTCACATTTTTTTCACTTGCATGAATTCTTTGCAGCAAAATTAGTTGCTTAACAAGAAGTCAACTACTAGTGCCAAGGCAGAGCTGTCCTGTGCCATACCCACATATATATAGGGTCAGATTCACTTTTGCCGGAAACCCGAGACGGACAATTCATCCAGTCTGCATCTCCTTGATTCAGGAGATGAGCTCATGGTCTAAAGCTGATGTCAGCCTCCAGGCATGCCCAACTGTCCCCCTACCCTGCAGTGTTTTGTAGGTCCTGGCTCCTTTCCATGCCTAACCTGCCTCCCTAGCAGGATGCCTGCAGTAGTGTCCAGCAGTAAGGGTGGCTCCGATGGCGGGCACCAGGCACCCAGCTCAGCCCAGCAGATGCATGGGGGCAATGATGAAGTCTATCCACGTGAGATGCCAACAACTACATTCTTAGGGGGGCCCTACTCTTCCACCACTGACATCAACATCATAAATAGTACCACTGGGTATCACTCCCTAACTGGTAGCCGCACGCCTGGGCACCCCGAGCCATCCTTGGGGCCCCGCGGGGGAGCCAGCTTTCAGGATGCCCTGGATTTGCAGTTGGCAGAGCTTTGAGCACGGCCATATAGGGAGGGCAGAGTCAGCCTTCTGTCACCCCAGCGCAACAGCAATGACATGAGCAAGCCAGGTTTTAACAAGTAAATCTACATAAAAGCTTTCTCTGAAAGTGATTACTTAATATAACAACCAGCTGTCTCTTCAATTCTTGCTGAGGCAGCCTATCTTCTCACCATTATTCACAGAGGGGAAAAAAAAGAAAAAAAAAAAAAGAAAAAAAAAGCAGCAAGCCTGTTTTGTCTATAGGGTAAGCAAAGCTTCAGAGAAATAATGTTACCTGACAGACAGAGACACCACGTGCTTTTTTTATTTTTTCCTTTCCTAACCATCCTATTAATTTCTTTACAGGAAAAAGAGCTCTTACTGCTGGGGCATAAAGAGGTAATTAGTCATTAACCCCTTAAACTGCAATCCCACAGCTTTTTGTACATCAGCTACACAATCTAATTACCAACACTTCTATGTTAGCACTTATCAACACAGGAGCTGAGCGTCTCCTCTTCAGTTCGGCTGGCCCTGCACTCCAGCTGCATGACCTCGTACGGAAAAATAATTACCATAGGAGAGCATGGGTGGGCACCAGCAGAGCCTCTGGGCTGGGAAACAGAGTATGGGACCATCCAGGCCTGCAAGGGCTGTATTTTTTGACTCAGAGGCAGCTGTGGCTTGAATAGATGGGTCTGTCCCACAAAGTCACTCAGGAACATTCATCTGAATTAATTAAATGCCCGAATTTATGTTAGGGCACATTAAACTTCTTCATGGCCAATTTTAGTCAGAAGTAATGTAGCCTTTGATTCCGAGTTAAATTGCACAGAAGAGTTTAATAAGAGGTAACTAATGGGTTTCAAAACTAAATTTGGATTCATCTTACTAGAGGCTATTGGGTTAGCCCCGGAGGGATAAGCCCTTACAGAGACAAGAATCTGGGACAGAGAGGTTTTAGGGGGAGTTTGTCAATGGGCAACTGAAAAGGAGCAAAAAGGTACAAATTTTTAAATTACCTTTTTAGTCTTTATGTAAATCTTGAGAAGGGGTGATTTTTCCATATTTGTTATCAAGGGTGTCCTCTTTAATGTCAGGAATGGCGCTGCCTCCTGGGATGGAGCAAGGGGCCCCTTTGACCATGATCTGATTTATGGGAGAGCAGGAACACCCACATTTTCACCCACTTTAGGAAAACTTTTCATTGCTGTTTTTTGTTTAGTTTTGAGATGGGGACAGCCCTGACTTCCCAGACTTTGCAGGAGGATGCCTCCCCACCTCTCTCCCTGCTCCTTATTATAGCAGCAGCTCCTGGCTGTAGGTGCAGGCATATAAGGAGAGAGGCAGCCGCCTGGGCATGAATCACTGCCTGAACACCCAGTCCCCCTGTCTCCCAAGGAAATGGGAATGGAAAGCACAAGTACAATTTTAGCTGACCTCCTGGAAACAGTTCGATTATGCTGTTTAACAGGAAAAATGGCTTCAGTTTGCAATTGGGCATGGCTCTGATTTGTAATAAGGAATTTAATGGTGCCTCTCCCAGAGGACCTAGGAGAGTAAAGAGGAGGGGGTGAGAGTAGGAGATACCTAAATAGTTTAGAAATTATTTTTAAAATCCCTGTTCAGCAGAAACTAGCTAAAGCAGGGTATTATTTGCTAGCTAAACAGTATTTGCTTAACAAGACACTTATTTGTGCACATTACTGTTATTAAGTAATCAATACACCTGGGTGCAGGGCTACACAGAGTTTATTGTTCCTCCCCTTGCTTTGCTCTGACTCAGCACTGAATCTGTATGATTGTGCAGGTCTTACCCAGGCAGCTAGAAAGTTTCTTGTGATAAATAGTGGTGTAGCCAAGAAAAAAAATAAATCAGGCATATTTTTCACTGTCTGACTCTTACAATGTTGGGTTTTTTCCTATTTAACTAGGACCTCAGACTGGTGCTTCTCTGCAGTCCAACTCTTCGCACCACCTACTGCCTTCAGGAACCCGTCTAACAGATGATTCATCTTTCAGCATGTTCACACCTGCACAATTACCATAAGTGGAAGAAATTATTCTACAGCAAACAATGGAAAGGATTGCATTTACCTTTCTGCCCAAAACCAGAAAACAGTTGCTTTCAGAGCAGGTTGTGAAACTCCCAACCTCTCAGGTCAAGAAAAGTTTGTGTCACACAAAGGCGACCACGTGCTGTTGGTCCCCGCAGCCAGTTAGTTAATAGAGCTGTGATAGTGCTGTCTTAGGGATCCAGTTTTCCCCAAACAGATTCTAAACCATAGCAAGTTTTCTACTGCAAAAGAAATTTTAAAGCCTAAAAATGATGCAGCCCAGCTTCTCACCTTATTTTGTGATGAGATTTAATATTTTGCCCTGTGTTCAGCTACATGCAGCCAGCATACAATTAGAAGAAGCAGCAATCCTTGTGTGCCAGCGCATCGTCCGGGCACTAATCGAAAACGTTAAGAAAACTCCCCTCCTGATGCAGTACCAAACACAGGTGTCTGGTGGGACTTTCACCCTGCTCTGAAGCATCCCTTTAGGCCTGAGTTCAGCAAGGTGAGCTCAACCTACTCACTGATTTCACTGGAACGAATCACCATCTAAAATTAGGCACATGCTTAAACGCTTTGTTGGGCTCAGGCTCCTGGAATAACTGCAGACTTAGTCTCTCCCGGCACTGCACTCGACAGCAAGCTCCTTCCCACTCTGTCCCCACCCATCCGAGTCGTCGGGGAATGTTGCCATGGATTTCCATGGGACACAAAAGAGTCCATATTGGAAGAACCCTGTTAAGGTTGCTAGGCGTAAATATTGACTTAACGGCTCTTCCGCCTTTTTTCTTTTTTAAGAACAGATTTGTTGGCCATGGCTGGAAAAATAAAATGCTGGAGTATGCATGATTCACTCTGGCACTCACACAAACATGCAGATCAGTTGGCTGGCAGCTCGCTCCTCTGTTAGCAGAACATCGCTTCTAAAATGTGTCATTTTGTTTTGGCAGCAAGAACGTCCAAGCCCACAGACAGAGAGATAAAATCTCCTACCTTCCATGTATTTCACGTGGGGACCACTAACCTTCCCCAACACAGAACATTTGATTAATACTTCCAACAGCTTTTTAGTTGAGACACACAGAAGGACTGACAGGATGTTGCAATCGTTTCACACTAAACGTCCAGCCCAGAAACCTCCCTTCTCGGACCCACTCTCCTGGGTCTACTCACACAAGAAAGGGCTGCAAAATGAATGCAGGTAAAACTTTTTATTCGAAAGTCTGTGGAATAAAGGCTGTTTCACAGACAATAAATATTGAGACAGAAGATACTTAAGGTCACACGGGAAGTCAACAGCAGAGGTGAGAGGGGACCCAAGGGTCGTTGGATTCATGCTTTCACCACCAGGTTCTGCTTCCCCTAGTGCTCCATGCACAGACTTTTAATCCTGAATTTAAAAAAAGTTATTTAAAATATGACTTCAACACGTGACATCATCCAAACCCTTTTCCATATTGATTCTGCCAGATCTGGATGATTTGGCAGGACTGGCAGGGGGACAAACCTACTCCAGGGCAGCCTGAGGGTACAAAGTATATGTGATACTTGTGTGTACCAGTCCTGGACACAGCCAGCACAATCTCTGACTGTCCCCAAAAACCTGCTCACCACACACAGGGGCATGAGCAGCTCACCTAAGAGCTGGCAGAGGCTGCAGGGAGTATATTCAGGATTCCCCAGCAGACCCCCATTTGACATACAACCAGGGGAACTCAAGAAGAGTTGCATTTCACAGCACTTGGCAGATGTCTGCCAGAAAGCAAGTACCTCGTCAGGAGGAAGACAAAAATCTAATGATTGAATATAGGAGGAGAAAGTCCAGTGTCAGACAAGAGATCCTTCTCTAAAGGATCACAAGGAATTTGCAGGGTGTCTTTTGGAACTTTTATCCCATTGGAGTTTAAGCACCCCCAAAGGCATAACGCAAAACCAGAAAGGGAGAACAGGATCAACGCACGTGCATATTTATGTTTGCTTTGCATCCATCCTCTGTAGCTCTGCACCTTCCTCTCAGGGAACAGGGGCCAATTCCTCCTGCCAGGCATCCTCTGTGCACATCCCCTTCAGAAGCGGTGGTTCAGTGCATGGCATGTTAAGGTTGCGGCACCTCACAGCCAGGCAGGGCAGCCCAGGTCTCCGGCATCCTATCCACTAATTAGACAACACAGAAACTAGCCATCCCCACTCAGTGTTAAGCTACTAGAAACAAAAGCAAGGACACTCAGATACCTTTGGATCCACTCCACCTCTCTCAAATCTATTTTTACTGACAGCTTTTGAAGCGGAGAATTTATTGCACAGAGAAACAGGTTGATATCCCCTGTGCTGGTTTTCACTGGGATAGAGTTAATTTTCTTCACAGTAGCTACTGTGGGGCTCTGTTTTGGATTTGTGCTAAAAACAGTGTTGATAATTCAGGGATGCTTTAGTTACTGCTGAGCAGTGCTTACACAGAGCCAAGGCCTTTTCTGCTTCTCACTCCACCCCACCAGCAAGTGGGCTGGGGGGGCACAAGGAGTTGGGAAGGGACACAGCCGGGACAGCTGACCCCACCTGACCAAAGGGGTGTTCCACACCATATGACGTCATGCTCAGCATATAAAGCTGGGGGAAGAAGAAGGAGGGGAAGGAGGGATGTTTGGAGTGATGGCATTTGTCTTCCCAAGTAACCATTATGTGTGATGGAGCCCTGTTTTCCTGGAGATGGCTGAGCACCTGCCTGCCGATGGGAAGGAGTGAACGAATTCCTTGTTTTGCTTTGCTTGTGTGCGCGGCTTTTGCTTTACCTATTAAACTGCCTTTATCTCAGCCCACGAGTTTTCTCACTTTTACTCTTCTGATTCTCTCCCCTACCCCACCGAGGGGGAGTGAGCGAGGGGCTGCGTGGGGCTTAGTTGCCGGCTATGACATGCCCCCTCCTCATCTGTAGGCATATCCAGTTTGTTATTTTCTAAGCGTTTCCTTGGTGGCATATACAAATTCAATACTGTGTCTGCTAGCAAAGATCTCTATTTTCAGAATAAATACAATGACATGTAAAGTTTGTATTAGCAACAGCTAAGCAGAAGACATCAGGAGATAAAAAAGGAAAAATCTCTCTTAAGGTTCTAACGTGCATAGGACAAGAGACTGAGTCGATCTAATTGTATGAAATTAAGGAATTTTCCGCCCACTCACTCTCCTGCCCTTGCAGCCGGAATAGCACAGCCTGGGTGCTGCCTACTGGTTTCTCAGGAAATTGTTTGCAGAGAACAGAAACGTTTCACAACACAGAAGCAAGAAATAACCTCAATGACTTCTCTGCTCTACTAGCCTAGGGTCAAGGCTGATGCATGCCAATATTGCCACTCTTATAACCACACATGAGTATCAGGGGACAGACCCATATAAAGAAAGGTTGTTTCAAGCTGCCAGTTATTGGCTGTTATTACCTGGTTATGGAGATGGCAATGGTTGAGCTTTATGACAGGTTCTCAATAACATCATGCAGCAAGCCAACATGCTGTATTTATCACCGGGGTTACATTGTACTGATCTGATATAGGTCCAGCAATGAGAAGGCAACTGCAACAAATGTTTGTAGTTGTTTGGAGCCCCACTGACATCCCTCCACTCAAAAGGATCCCCTCTGCCTACTGAGATGGCCGAGTTTGCCCTTGAACCTGCTCCTTTGACTTAGGCTGTCTGAGCATTTAGTTCAGAAGTATCTAGTTAGTTTTAAAGATTTAGGATCAGTTTTGTCACATGGTGCCCAGATGATCAGCAATCAGCTTCTACATGACCAAGCGCTGGGGCAAGAAGTCCCACTAGGGACAGCACTGCAGAGGAATCAGAGTGCCCCAGTCCGATGTAGACTTCCATATAATTGTACTACCTTTAATTCAATGAGAAGTGAAGGTACTATTAGAAGTTTAAAACAAGTTACGTGGACCAATCCTAAAGCGACCAATCTCTTTCCATTTCCTAGAGAGAAAGTCAAGGGTGCTGAGTTCAGATCCAAGTGTCTCCGGTCAGGTGGGATGCATCCTACCTTCAGGGCATAAGATGAGGAATAGGTAAGGATCAAGCCTCTAATGACTACACTGAATTCATAGTGGTCATGAGCTGACTTTTTCTTATCCATGTATTCCAGCCACGGTCAGGAAAAAATACACACCATGGGCAACCCTGATAAAATAGAAGTTGCCCTGCAAAGTCACTTCCAGAAGTGGCAGAGGTACCTCTCCATGGTACAGGTTCCCACCATGTCCTATAACAATCCATAGCATGCCATAGCTTTAGAGCAATTAGTATACAGACTGTTTTAAGCACTTGGAAATAATAACCCTGGTCCTGCTTTCCTCAAAGCCAGTGACCCAACTGCTGACATTATTAGTGGATAAGGTCTTTTCAAGGCATCATAGGCTTTACTCCAGCCTAACTCCGCTCCTTTCCCACTTTGCAGTCATCTGGCTGTATTAATACAAAAGTAAATCAGAGCATTTCTCAAAATTATTTCAGCATCATTTAAAATCAGGTGATCTTGTCTGCCTGTGATGGGCTGAACAACCTGTCAGTCACTGTTCCTGCTCCTGAAAAGCAGGAGTCTAATTGAAGCAAAGAAGCAGAAATGAAGGTCTGATACTCACTTTCTCAGAACTGCAATTTCATTCTCTATGCTGCTTTCCTTTCCCTTCAGTGCCTTCTTGGGAATGCACTTGACTGCAAAGAGTTTCCCACTCGCTCTCTCTTCAGCCAAAACAACTTCAGAGAACGCACCCCTGAAAGAAGAAAAGAAAAACCCCGGTTTTAAGTGGTGTCTTTTCTTTGGCAGCTGTTAACTTAAACATAACCATCGAATCTAGTTCTAGTGTCTTTTGATAGCTGCTCTTGTTAATCACAGCAGCGGCATTATGAGCATCTTTCTTTGCCTTTACAAGCATCTTTCTTTGCCTTTACAAGCATATGCAGATATTCACATTCACACAATACATTAGAGGCTTACCAAACACAATTTTAATAAAGAACCATAGTCCTGCAGAGGTATGAGCAAAGCTTGAAAATCAGAAAGTACCATTTCTACACACAGGGGCATGGACTGTTGTCCAGCCGCTGATTTGACGGATGATGTACTTTCTCCTTCCTGAAGTTTTAGGATGTTTAATTCACATAGCAGCACAAAGTCCCTGGGACTAAATGATGTACCAGTGCCAAGAGTGCTCCCAGTTCCTCAGTGACCACAAGAGGTCAGGGCCTCCGTTTTGGTCCTCCCTGGCAGCCCAGAGCATCTCCTCACCATTGGCTCAACCCTGACTCAGACGGGGAAGCAGCGTCAGAATTTCTCTATGTACACAGTTATTCCACAACACAAACTGCTGTGTGTGTAATCGCTAAAGCCAAAGAATCGGATTAAATCACAACTCCAAACGTCGGCCTTAATAGCAGCTTCCCTACGGTTACCCCAGAGAGGATTACACAAATAAAGAAACTTCGTCATGGCAGCCAGTCACTAATTGCCAAGAGCGGACACTGCCTCTCCTTCATTAGGTTATTCCTTAACAGTGTATTATTTCTTGCACTCTCATCGCTTCCTCCAAAGTATCAGTACCTTAACAGGGAGAAGCCAGGAAAATGTTACAGTCAGTGCTATATATACTTTTTTCCTGTTCTCACACTGTTTTCTGAGCATTTGAGCACCGTTCAGACACTGCTGGTGTGGATGGACCTTTACTCTGGCACACTGGGGCCGCTCATTTTCCAGTGCTTGTTACTAGTTTAGGAGCGAGGTACTGGGCAAGACAGAGCATTGGCCTGATGAGGAACAGCAAATCTTTGCTCACATTCACCAAAACCTTCTCCTGAAGCACCCACTTTGTCCAACAGACATCAGAGCCAAGGATTTGTCTAACCAGATCACAACTGAAGGATTCACCAGCTGAAGGATCATATTTTATTTATACAAAATAAAAAGAGACAGGACAGTTTCCTTCATTCCCTGCCCCCCATCAGTAGATTATTCTGCTCTTCTACACAGCTCTCCATGCAAAGAGCTTGGCAGCAGGCTGAGCAAACCCAACCATGCTCCAGCCCACTCTTAAAACGTTAACGTTTGATCACAGCCTCATTTGGCTACCAGCAACTTTCTCTGATTTTCATTCCTCACAACTGCTGCTTATCTAGATGTTGCAGATAAAAAGAAGCATTTCCTTTCCTGGCCAGGCTCTTCCTTTTTAAGTCATGCACTTCAATGACACAATCAAGTGGCTGTGACCTCACCAACAGTTCCCAAGTTGCAAAACGACCAAATGAATCATTAAGCCAGTGGATAAGTGGATAAGCAAAAGGAAGAGGCTACTGCTTTGGAAAGAAAGCGTCTGTTTACCCAGAAAGGCTTTTGTAGCCAGCAGTGATAGGGAAACAGTGACAGGAAGTTTAGGAACGGATTAAAAGAGACTTTTGCAAACCGTTACGGCGGATGTTTGACAGCCTGTCTACATGTGGTAGTGACCCTCTGAACCAAGAATGTTTTGCCTCGATTTGGACAGTGGTCCAGACTCTGACCACATTTACGCCACTCTTACGGGAATGATTCACTGTTTTCTGCTTTGCGTATAATCTACCACTGCATGTAAGACCATAACTGGCTCCAGTTTCGAGTCTACACAATTGGTCCTAATGGCTTGCGCAATAAAAAAATCAAGCCACGCAAAGTGTTTTTAAAGACCTATTCTTTGCTTTCCTACTATCAACAGTCCTAGTCATTTGATTCACCAAATGGGGCTTTCACCCTGACCCTCATGCTTGGGACAGCCAGACCAGAACTGCAATAAAATCCTTTTACTGGAAAGCCCTGAGACCTCTCAGTGCTTATCGGCTTTGGTTGCAGACCAGGGTGCTCAGAAACTCACAGGACTGCTCCCAGCTATATTTCATGAACCCCTTAAGTCCCATCTGCTTAAGCTTTCAACACTGCACTTCACTCCAGCTGTGTCTTGAACAAGCTTTTTGTCTTCAGTTAACTGCTGTTAAAAGCAGCATATTCATACCGGTCATTTACTGATCACACAACTCTCCCAATGTTTATGATACGATAAAAACACAGAGAGCTCCCATCCCAATCTGGATTTCACTGCTGTTCTCAGACAGCAAAATAAAGGAAATCCCTTTATATCCCTCTATGCAATAAAGCCAGCTTTGGGAAATGCCTCTGTTTCAGCTGGCTTCACCATTTTCTGGATTTCTTTCTCCACTTACCAGGACAGCCATGGGGTTCAATGGTTGGAAACAGCCTCTGTGAATTTAAATGAAAGTTCTTTGGGAGTTCTGAGATACTCATAAAAACCAATTCCATATCTCCTTAACAACCTTTCTCATTAAAGCATGAAATGAGTTGAACCTCAGCTAAAGCGTTCGCTCACATGTCAACCCTTGGCACTGACAGGGCATTTTTTTACATCAAGTTTTATAGGAGGCCATGGCATGAAATTGCTGGTGCTGGGAAGAGCCCCTGGGCAATGAGAGGGGAGTGCTGGGGTGGATCTGCTGGGAAGGCAGGAGGGATCTGCGAGGCAGCCTGCACTATCCTGTGCACTATATATGCTCCTGTGTTCACAGAGGAAGGGTGGGGGGCGGAAAGCAACAAGGCAATGGGCAAAAGAAAGATAAGTGAAGTGCTGGAAGGAAAGAGAAGGGAGGGAACAGATGCAGATAGGGATCAAAGAGTTAAACACAGACTGAGAGGAACGGACAGTATAGGGCAAGAAGAAAGAAATGGTAGCAGGGAGCATCAACAAGGAAGGGAGAGCAAAGACGCTCCTGGAGTCTGCTGGAGTCAGGGGAGAGTCAGAAATAATAGTGTATAGATGGGCAAGCAATTATCATAATTTCAAACACACAGCTGAATTCATCCACCCTTAACAATCCAGTCCAGCCCCCATTAAACTCCTCTTGACTCATGCATGACTATTCATAAATTCATAAATACCAGAGAGAAAGTCAGAAAGACAAGGCTGCTCATTTTCTTACTAACAGCAATATATCCTACAGCAAATTCTCCGCCTCCTCAAAAAAGTTCCCCAGAACTACCGACCCAGCAGGCTTGCTAAAGAGGATTTTCCCCCCAAAGAATTAATGTGCCCTTTAAAATCAAGACGTTAATGAAGGAAGCAATTTATTTCTAAGAATTTATTATGATTCTTTATTGAGGATTAAAGATTAATTGCATACAAAGTTCTATAAAGATGATTGGTTTTGGAAAACGCTGCCTTTTACACCATCAAGGTGACAGGACTTTTTGTCAAAAGGACGTGGCTTCCACTAAGCATCATCAAGCAGTGCTACACGATAAAAAGGAAAAATACAATACAGGAGATGTTGGACAACCAGAATACTACATGTCTGCAGCTCAGACCCCACCTCTCCCAGGAGGTACCGCATGGTCTCTATAATGACATGATGTTCCCAAGACCTGCCATTTGCAACCCATATGCCAGTATCTCCACGGTCATAGCACTGAGCCAGAAAGAGATTCAGAAACCTCTTGGTCAATCTTGTGCTTTGAATTATGAGTTTTTGTCTGAAATTTCATGCATGAAAAAACACAATTTCTGTGAAGGACACAAGCAAACAGGGATATTTTTTATTCTGTGTAATACCGAGGAAGGTGGTTACTCTGTGAAAATATTTGGGGGAGTTTTTTTCTCCTACCCCCAGAAAATATGGTCCAAAAAAAATTTTTATACCCTGATATAGATTTAAAAAAAAAATAGAGAGAAGAGGTTAATTGATTAAAAGTTATGATTTTAAAGGTGCCTGCAATGGTTGGGATGTCCCATTCCCTTCAGCTGGGAAACAGGTAGTTGCAACCTTTCCAATGTGCGTGGGAATCCAGCCTTCACCTCTCTGAAGAGGGGCTTCAAACCCCTTCAGGAGCTTTCCTCATCCTGCCTGGAGATTATAGCAAACAAATAAAAAAGCATCACGGTTTTGAGGAAGTAAGGCAGCGGTGGAAACGGGTAAACAAGAAACTTCTGCAAAATTAAACCACCTAGTTAGCTGCTGAAATACGTGTGTGGCAACTGAACCTATTTTTGAAAGTTTTGACCATGTTATTATTTACCCTAGAGGATAGACTCTTTTCAAAATTCTAATTAAGGCATGGAATAATTTTATGATCTAGATCATTTTTATATGAATTAGGAACAATGTAAGAGAAAAAAGAGAGGTTAAATGACTTGATGTGTCACATTGAGATAGTGGCAAATTCTAGAAGGTGGTTGAGACGTTCTGACTCCTCAACCCTTTGCACACATCTGGACCATGCAGCATCCTATGAGATGTCAATCTTTTATAGTTTTAGTTTGTTTAAATTATTTCTCATCCGGTTATTTTCTCTAATCTAGATTTAAAGATTAGGATTTCAAGATTATCATTGGAATACAAATGGCATTCGTACCCAAACAGAGTGGATTTTCTATTAGAAAACAACGGCTGCAAGGCTAGGCTATCCTGCAGATCAAAGCAAAACAAAGGCCAAATAACTTTTTCCTTCATCTGCTTGAACTATAATTTAATATGAACACTTACTTTCTGAAATACAATGAACAACATATACTGTGACAGCAAATCTGTTCTCATTCATCAAAAAAAATTGTTGACACAAAAATACTGACAAATGAAGACAAAGAGTTGATGGAGGCATACAAGTTAATTTTTTCCATTTGCAGAGACCTCCATGTTGAGCAGTTTTCCATTGCATTAGCAGGTGCTCTGTCATACTAAATCAACAGACATAGTCAGGAAACAGATTTCACATCTTTGGGTTGTGTATAGCTAATGATCTTAATTATGATACAGTTGGTTTTCTGCGTGTACTTTGCCCCAGTCAAACCATGGAAAAAGATAGTGAACACTCATGGTTTGAAAAATATACCATGTCCACGGTGAAGATCACTGAGATGGGAGACCAACCGAATCAACATAAGACCGACCAAATCAAAGAAGGTAGTTTCTGTAGCACGGCTTCAGCAACCACACACAAATTCTGCTCCTTGACTCCCCAAAGAAAGGTGACTGAACTGCACCACAAACAGAGGCAAGTACGTATGAAAAAACCTCCTCTGGCATTTTCACAGCTTTTCCCATGGACCTCAAGGAGTTAACTGTGGGATGAGCTCAGTCTGTGTGTAACCAGCACGTACCAGAGAGATTCTGGTCCTGCAGACTATTTTTCTACTAAGCCATTTTTCTGCACAAGTCATGTTCTTTTTTTCTTTATTAAATTTTCTACTCAGTTTTTCCTGTACACACATCCTCAGTCTCCCAATTCCAGGCACATCCCAACATGAACGCAAATTAAGGTTGGAAATAAAGTTTTTCGCTCCGAAGTCACATCCATGAATGTCCTGATATCTGTGTGAAAATTAATTTACAATGTAGTTTTCAATAGCTCAGTGATGTCTGAATGCAAAGTTAACAACACCAAAGTGTGGAGGGTGTTTTTACCCAGCCAAGAGCAAAGGAGAACGCTTTTGGGACTGTGTTACATGTGGTACAGAAGTCAAATATCTCTACACATTCCCAAGAACTGAATATAAATTTACGGGGAAAGAAACACACTTCCTAATCTGGTTGCAGCCATCTATTCTTTAGAGGACAAATGCTTTTTCTAGCTATTTTCATTCATCAAACACACAGTCCCAACCCTGCAGCCCCTTCTATGGCAATGCTTCCTCCGCCTGGGCAAGAGCAGAACAACCAGGATCACTGTATTAACACCGGTATTTTTAGCCTCACTAGTCATTTAACTTCCACTAAGCCACTCAGCCACAATTGAAAATGCTGTTTTCTACCTTGGGGCCCGGTGAGTGTCTGCTATAACACCAGACATGGTCCTGCCCTGGGCTGTGTCTGACCCTGGTTCCCCTCCCCGGGGCTGATCCTGACCCCCACCCGCAGTGATGTCCCCCATCCCCATGACGGGGGGATGTCTGGGGCTGGGGCCTTGCTGATGCCCGGGGCTGGGGCTGCTATTGCACATTACAGATGATGAATAGCACTTCCAACTGTGTCAAAAATGCTGTTGCTATGGCCTGACGGACACCCAAACAACAAACAGCAAGGGGCAAAAATACTCTCTGCTATGTGTTCCTGTAGCAAGGAGATCCCTTCTGGACCACTGACATGTCTCTCTGTGCCCTGAGCCATTGCCCCATACCAATACCCTCAGCATTTTGTCTGAGCTAGAAGGGCCGTTAAGATCATTGGGGTCTTCTGAGGAGCAGCCACTTCCCCACAGTGCGAGAGGAGCCTGGGGATCACCATGCTCAGGGATGGGCAGCACATCCCCAGCTCCAGACTTCATCTCTCCAACCACCTTGCTGCTTCTCCTCTAACACAGTTCCTTTCGGGGAGAGGAACAACATCAATACACAGATCTCTGCTGGGACTTACAGCCATGACCATAACAGAGACATCCAACGATATCATACCCCAGGTAGAGCTTCTTCTTTCCCCTCCTTATAAACAAGTTTGGTTTTCTCCCACCATTACAGGGCAACTTGCTGCAACAGAATGAGCAGCAGAAAGCTTTCATCTTGCATAGTCACCAAAAGTGTTTGGATTTGTTTGGATTTAACTTCCAGTTTTTTGGGTACTATTATCTACAATTACAACAACAGCTTAGTGTTTTGACAGTTTTTGTCACCAGAGTCAGCTGCAAGAATTTTAATGCCAATTTGAGGCTTATCGTTTCTTCTGTTTTAGCTACTCAGTATTTTATACTCTCAGGGAAAAAAAAAAACCAAATCCAAAAAAACAAACCCAAACCAAAAAAAAACACCAAAAAAAGCCCTACAATTAAAATTGAAAATCCATGTCAGCTACTTAAACAAAAGCTACTTAGAGGAGAGAGACTTCTGTGAAGCCGGAAAACACCCATTTAAAGTTGCATATAAAGCGTGAAATTATGACAATATTAGTCAAGGTGGTTTCCTTCACACCCCTGCCTCTTCCCCTGGACCACCTTCACCAGAACACAACCGCCTCCTTAATGGGCAACAATCATTTTCACCCAAGGAAAAATTGCTGGGAACCATTTAAACCATTCTGTAGTTGAAATTAGTTCTTTACTCCAGGATGAATTTGAAGTTCACAGCGGGACATGGCACACACCACCAGCACTCCATGTCAGTGAGAAACTCCCTTCCCTTCCTTCAAACATGATCTTGTGAGGCATCAGTAAAGGTGCCACACTGCTCCCTTGCATCCGGAGCACTTCTCCCTGCCCACCACTGCCAACGAGCCAGCTCAGCCCCCACTTTGGGGGCCAGCAGGGAAACACCAATTTCAAGAGCTGTGTTGCAATGCAGGCAGGAGAGCAGAGCGCCTCTGGGATGGCTTCCAGCCATGCGGATGGGAAATCCTGCAGTGCTTGGGGCACTCCAACTCATACAGCAGCGGGGTGAAGGGACCGAAGCACATGGCCAGGGAGAACTCCGGGCAAAAAGAGCCATTACTTGCAGAGCAGAGCAAGGTATATGGGCTTCAGTGCCATAAAACTTAGGTTCAAAGATGAATAAACCACATAAAGCACAGAAATTAAGCCAAAAAGAAAAGTTTCTGCAGAATCTCTTCCCTTTCTGAGATGAACTAATTTGTTTTAGCTGCCTGGTGTATGCTAATTTAATAGGATGCTATGCAGTCTGTTCTGAGACAGTGATGCATGGATGCTAAAAAGGGAAACTGGCCCGGCGCAGATCCCCAGTCATCTTTGTTATTACAGTCCTCTTCTTTCCTGAACTGTTTGCTCCTTTCTGATTAATCCTGACCCCTATTAGAAAGGGAAGTATTGTCTTTAAAGGCCTATTACACTTACATTACATCCTCCGTGGCAATCACAGTAAAGCTATCCAGAGTCACAAGCAAAACATACAGCTTTCTGTATTGAGCTCTTCCTTCCATTATACACTTCACAAACGAGCTGTTAAGCAGTTTATTTTCTCCACTGATGATCACTTTCTTTCCAAAGTGAATATTTAAGTACCTTTTTTCTGCTTTCATCTTATAAGACAAAAGGAGCTCATTGTCTCCCAGGGTTTATCTGATGGCAGCATTCTCACGAGGAAATAACCTTTCTTTTTCTAATAATGACCTCAAACCTTTCTTGAGGCATAAGTGATCTCCATAATTTTTTTCAAAGCATTTCCCTGTTCTGACACTGATATGTGCAGGGTCTATTACAACACATCTGATTTCTGGAGATCTTATCTGGCCATATAAAGCAGATTACACCAATTTGAAAATGCAGGTTTCTTCTTCCTCCTCCACATGGAAACCTAAGAAATTATCTGGGACACCATGGCACTCTCCAAGAGGCTGGCTCAATTAAGGAAGAACTGGATGACATTGCATCTGTTAAAGCAAAGCAAAGATAGTGCAGACACTATAGTTTTGCTTGCAACAATTCCTATGTTCCTTCCAAAAAGGTCTTTTGTTAAGATGAAACTAGCAACTGCCTAAAGATCAAATAACTTTGCAGTTGTGTCTAAACCATGGGAAACTCCATTTAGCCAGGAGTTTTGCCTAAAGGTGTCTGGACCTTCACAAACCCAAGTGACAAAAGCCTGCACAGCACCTCATTCTTTCAGGTGGCATTTGTCTAGCTATACAACAAAACCCAAGTATCAGTTCTGGTGGTTTTCCTCTGATTATAAGCAAACGATTATATTATTTGACCTATGATTTTCAAACACCAACCTGGTCTTTCATGAACTGTATGGCCCATTCTACAGATGAGGGACCCGAGGAACAGGACCCACATGGACTGATTCTTCTTGCTTAACTTTAATTATTTATAACCAAGGAACTTTACATAATCTAAAAGTGCATGCTCCTTTTGTACTCAACAGAGAAGCATCTCCAACAGATGATTACATCCCATCCTAAAATATATTGAGGGCAGCACACTATGACTCTGTAGGAATCCTTAAGCCCTGTCAACCAGAAATCCCCTGCTCCATTTGCTGCCTGACTCTGGTCAAAGAGATCATCTGAGACTCCCAGACATTAGCACCAAGATGGCCAGCAGGCAGCTGCAATTAAGTCAGGTGACTTCCAGCCTTAGGATCTGGTCTTGCTTCAAGAGAAAGCAGAGTCTGACCACCCAGAATGAAATTCCTCTGACCACATCTACATGGATGTTGTTGACGTCTAAGCTATTCCCCCATGTCTCCTGTTACAGGCAAGAGATGGCCAATACAGCAGTGCCATCAGCTTGTGCTGGGGTAAGTCTAACACTGGCCAGATGGATCACACCCTGAACACATCTCTTGATCTTCACCGAGAGCAAAGGGAGCCTAGGGGGAGAGATGAAGATGTCCACAGTGTGGACACTTTGAAGGCTAAAAGGCAGACAAATCTCTTCCCCAACTCATAGGACCTGAGTATGCGGAATAACCACATATTCAAAACAAAAGTAGGATTAGGACTGGTAAGGCTTCTATACCCATGATCACAGCACAGTTCCTGCCTATTCTAAGGACAAATTTAGATTAGTTAATCAGACCATGAAACCAAGGCACATCTCCTAGGGTCTGCCTTTCCCAATTTAATCCTTTAGACCCAATCTACCGCCCCCAGTCAGGAAGCGCTCCCCATGAATGTGATGAGCAGCCAATGAAAGAGGAGGCCACAGGGTTCAGAGCTGTCACAAGCACAGCTGAACAATTCCCGTTGTGTAAGAACCCTTCTGTGCTGCTATGAAATCTAATTGGCTTGTTCTCATCCTGTTGTTACCCATCCAGCCAGTCCTGCATATCTGTTTTAAATATTTGGACTAAAAATGATGTGTATTTTGTATCCTCGCCCACTCCAAGCCATAGCTTAGAATTAAAAAAAAAAAAAAAAAAAAAAAAAAAGAAGATAGAGAGGCACAATTCAGTACAATGGAATACAAATTGTTTCATAGCTCAGAACTGAGCTCTGGCAGCAAAAGCCACCGCAGGATATCCAGAGCTCCATCTGCAGCCTTACTTCCAACGGCCACCTCTTAAAACACTAGAAGAGTGTTTGCTTTCCTACTCCCCAGCCTCTTGACTCATGTATCCACATGTGGTTTCATGTCTGAGGTACATTAAGAAATCTTAGCAAACTGGTTTGCCTAGTAATCAGCAAGCCTGCAAATAAACATTTTGGCAAAGATTATTCCAGTGTAACTGTATACAGAATTTACCAGGCACTTCTGAAACTCACAGATACTTCTGCTAAAAGAATTGCCACACACTCTCTGCGTGTGCAAGCCTCAGTCCTGTTCTCACGCAAACCCCGGCAAAAAGGGTCTTCCTTTCAGCTTCAGTTGACGACGAATCTCTCCACAGCTCCATGTTTAAGGTGCTGTGTTCAGACTACTGAGGTTACTCACAAAATAGGTGCAGCACCAGCACAACGTTCCTCCCATAAATTTATTGTCATGAGCCTCCACACTACTCTGAAGGAACATTTTTGATGTCATGGAGTTATACTGGGATTAGCCAAAAAGAAATTCCTCAGGAGATGTAAGGAATCAGAAGATGCACCAGCTTCCATCCAAACCAAGCCCAGCCTAAGCGTTGATCAGGATGAAGCAGGGAGCATATGGGGCCTAGCGACAGAGGTCCTCTGGATTCATCCCATGCTTTTAACAGCAGAGAAGGCTAGTGACACATGCAACGATCCCACCCCCTGAGGATGGGAACCATTCCTGCCTTCTGCTGCCTTTGCCCATATCATGGTAGAGGACAGCATCAGGAGGGAAGGAGTCCCTCCAGCATGGCAGACCTGCACCAAAGCAGCTGAGCCTATTAGTGAATCACAGCAGAGAAAAGGTGCTGGTGTTTCCCACATTTCATCTGAAAGGAGGACAGATGTCCCCACCCAAAGAGTTGAGTCTGGTCCATGGAAGCCATCAGTCATTGAGATGGTCCGTGGAAGCCATCAGCAGTGAGACAGACATTGACATCTCTGTCATATCGTCCATAAAAGGCTTTAGATTTCTGGTTTAATAGCAACCAGTTTAGTCTTCACAGAAAAAAAAAAAAAAAATCACTCATCTATTTACCAACCCTGCTGGTAAGGACATGAAGACTGAAGACCTCCAGATCTGCCTAAGCAAGCTGCCGCTACTGAGGCTTCACCTGACTCGCCAGAACCATGATAGACTAGAACTGCCTGTGGCTTCAGCACACCGTACAAACACATGCCAGTGCTGGGCTACTCATGCCTCAGTCTTCACCTCCCATTCCTCAGTGAGCAACAGCACAGGAAAAATTACCTCAGTGCCCCAACCAGCTCACAAACACCATCCAAAGTCAGCTGCTGCATAGGGATGACCTTCTGTGTTGGAAAACTTCAGCAGAAACAATCTGACAGCAACCCTGTTTCCCTTTATCTGAAATATAATCATAGCACATTATAGTCTCATAATACAATGACGAGTTTCCTAGGAGATGACTGCCACGTGCCCTACCTATTTTTAAAAATGAAATTTCTCAGAACTCATTTCCATCTCAGGCTGACATGCTACACACACATTGACAAGCGCCACCACCGTGCTTCTCAGCCGTCATGCAGGTCCAGATAACCCAGCCCAGACCTTGGATGGCAGGTCTGAGCAGCACCATAACATGCCTGATGAGCTGGATGAGGGTGGGGAGAGGGGAACACAGCTCTTCAAACCCGACAGTAATAATTTCTGTGTTTCTTCAGAAGCTGTTGCATAGTTTCAAACATGAATAAAAAGGAAGCAGCATGTTATCTTCCCAGGTGACGTGCACCCCAGAAGATGAAAGTTTGCATGAGAGCACTGGCAATGTGTTGAGGAATAGGCAGGATTGCAGGAATCTCTCTCCCAATGCCCTGTAAAGGTTACCTGTGAGCCAATTCCCAAAAATACTGCAAGCAGCAGGCCACTGACAGTGAGTTGAGGAGCTAAGCTGAGCTTGGTCCAGCTGGTAAAAGCTGCCACAAGTTGCGTGTGGTACAGATGTGCTGTGGTCGGTACATCAGCCCACAGGAGAGATGGGCTGCAGAGTATTTAAAACAGGTTAAAAGTTGATTAAAGAAAAAAAGCTAGAAAGATTCCAGAGATTTGGCCTCCTGGGGAGCTTCTGTTTATTGTCTTTGAAAGGGCTTGGAGGGGAGGAAGGGTTGGACACTTAATGCTGACGGCAAGTGCACAACTCGATCCCTGGGGTCATTAGGAATAGATAAAAATGGGACAGTGTCTCTCCCCACCATGATCAGACGGGGAGGTTCACTATGAATAAATAAGCTTTGAGTCCTTTAAAACATGGCAAGTCAAAAGGATGTATGTGAAACTGTTGGAATAGCAGAAGAAGCATGATACTTCCTTGGGGAAAACAGTTTTGCTTTCTGCTATGACTAAGAACCTAATTTGATTAGAAACTTTATGCCCTCTTTGAAACAAAGCCTTTTCCCCATTAAAATATTTCAATTTCTAAGTGAACGAGAACTCATTCCAAGCCAATGGAGACTTGAGGATCCTGAAACGTAAACTCACACGGCTTGCTCATGTAAAGTATCTTTTTTACCTGGCTAAAGGAAGACATGAAGAAGGCAAAAAGTGCTCAACAGGGTTAAGCAGCAGGGTCTCTCCAGTCCGGGGTCCTTTCTTTAGTAATAGCCATTACCAGTTATTTAAAGAAAGAGTGTAAGAAATGGAGCTCATGCAGCATAAGACTTCCCCCCACCTCGTTTATCTCCTAGCCTCCAACAGTCAGTGATCCAGAAAAGGGATCTCTATTCAAGTGACAGTTGCATTGACCCATCATGTCTTAGCTACCTATTCTCTATGAATCTGTAGAATTCATTTTCTTCAACGCATTTACACTTTAAATTTCACAGTCTCCTATAGAATTGAGCTCCACTGAGTACACATTGTATGAGAAAGCAGTTCTTCCTGTTTGTTCATTTTACATTTGCTGCTCAATAATTTCTTTCCATAACTCTCTAGCAAAACACATTTTAAATATGTTAAGTAACCAACCGCTTTCCCATGTCATGTAATGGGTTTTAATCACAAATATGCCAAATGGTTTTTAAACCAGGACTAGAGAGTGGTGCTAGAAACGATCAGCAAAAGGAGTCTGCAGAACTGGATTCCCCTTCGCTCTCCATGGCAAGAAACTGTCGACGTACAGCAGGATATACATGAGACAAAACCAAAATTCTTAGGAAAGGAGGTATAACCTCTTACACTGTGCTAAATCTTCAGTGTCATGTTTAATTTTGAAAGAAGAACTATAAAAATGAGGAAACTTGTTAAACAAGAAGTGAGAAGGTCCTAGGAGACAGAACCAGGAGAGTTAAAACTTTCAGGAGGCATAAGGACTGTTTAAAAAATATCAATGCATGAAACTCAGAACAAATATATAACCCATGTAAAGAAACTTGAGAAACAGAGAAGTCTGGCAGGCCAGGCAGCTGGGCAAGAGAAACTATGAGAAGTAAGAAAGCATCAGAAGTTGTGTGTCCAAATGAGAAAACAAAAATGGATTTTAAGTTCTAGTAGGTAAAATATAAAAACTTTTCAAAAGGCACAAAAAATCATCTGAAGAACAAGTTGCACCAGGCAGGAAATTCAATAAATACTATTTTGCACATATCAGAAGCCAGAAGTGTGCCAGATTGCTGATGGACCAGGAAGCAGTCAAGTATAGAAGCAGCATGAATAAACCCACATGGCTATAGCAAAAAAATTACTTTTTTGGCATTTATGCTCACTGCAGAGAAGTTCGGGGAGGTTCTCACACTGGACACACAACCTTCTTTACAAGGTTGGTAGAGGGGGTTTTAGACCGGACTGACCCAGCCATGCTACAGGAACTTAGGGGTGAAACTACTGGAGCTCTAAACACAGGCTGAAGTCTCTCCCTTAAAGCTTTATGGGTACCCAAAAATTAGAAGGCAGCTTACATGACAGAGTTTTAAAAAAGGGATTCAAAGGAACAATTCAGGAATTTCAGGGAACTCCAGATTAGTAAATCAGACATCAGCAGGTCAGTAAATCTATAATGAAGAACATCTCTCTGGCAAAAGAGAATTATTGAACACCTGGAAGAACATGATAGATTGACGAAAAGCTAATATGGCTTTTGAGAAGGGAAGCCAGGCCTCATAAATGTACTGGAGTACTCTGGAGGGGTCAATGTGTATGTAGATGAGGAGATCCTGTTCATGTAGTTTACTTCAATTTCAATGGGATGCCTCAACGCAGGATCTCTGAGCACCTGAGCTGTTAGGGGATAGGAGATGCTTCTTGCATGGACAAAGAACTGGTTAAAAGACAGAAAACAGCAAGGAATAAATGGTAAATCCATTTCATATCCAGTGTTAGGGATTACTAAGAAAGCAGTTTGCCACACCCTGAATGCTTCGTGCTGTTGAGGTCCTCCTCCTTGCCTGCAGGATATGGCAGAAGCAGGGAGGGCGACAGGGGTGATCAAAAGTATGAAACAGCCCCATTATGAGGAGTTACTGAATACTCTTCAGCCTGGAAGGGACAACTGCGAGGGACAGATTAAAGCTCAGAGTGGAGGAGGGCGGGTGATCACTGTCCCTTCCAACACAAGGATGAGGTGACGGCACATGAAGGTAGCAAGGACCTACTTCAAAACAAACTCCATCCACCTTCTTTCCACGCTGGATATTAACAAGGATTCAGAAAACAACTGGGAAAATACTGATGATAAAATCCATTCCAGTCCACTAAAGACACCATTTGTGTCTCAGAAAATGCCTGCACACAGCTCACTGAATGCTAGGGGAGTACTCACAGTATTATAATAATTACATTATTGTTAGACACTGACCTATACGTTCCTCCCCAGACATCTCGTGTTGGCTGCAGGGACGGGGCACTGGACGAGCCGCATTTTTGGTCTGACCCAGTACAGCTGTTCTTACAGTCTATTAATGTGGTGGAGCCAGCAGCAGCTGACAGCAGCTCATGGGAAAAAATGGGCATGCAAAATGCATGGAGAGTCAAGCCCACCACTGAGACAAATGGGAACTTCTTCAGGTTAACCCATGGCAAAAAGCAAGGAAAAGTCCATGTAGAACACTGTCTAATTCCAACAAGAGCATTTTCACCTAAGTAACCCGGACAGGACATCTAGTAGTAAAGTCAGCCTCTGACTTCAGAGGAATTAAACCAGCAGAGAATTATCATGAGATGTCCATGGAAAACACAGCTTTGAAAGGTGCATCACACACCCGTGGAGGAAACAGCCTTTGTGATCTTCTTGGACTGATCTCTCTGGAATAAATATAACCCCTGTCTTCCTTTATTCTTGCTTTAAGTGAATCATATGATGGGCCTTTTATTGCCACTGCAGATAACAGTTGTCTCTTCCTTGCGGGATTAGAAAGTAGCTACCACTAATTAAACTAAAGCTCACATCTCAAAACTTAGCTGTAACATCTTAAATAGCACACAACAATTTGCCTCTGCATCCCTTCAGCTAGAATAGCCCAAACCCTCAACATTTCTCATGCATTTTTCCCCACAACATCCTTACGGGATTAGGCAGTGCCGTCACACATATGAAATATGTGGGAACTAGGGCAGGGAGGGCATAAAGCAGACAAACCCCAGGTCCCCCCAGTCCAACACCTGTTACTGAACTGGAAGAGCATCTTCAGGTGCTGCCCTATCACACTGCAGACACAGCCTGTTTTCACCCTAGACCTTTTGCTTTAGCTCTCCCCTCCTGTATCACAGACTGCTGTTCCCACATGCATATCATCCACAGTAAGGGCTAAAGGTTAGTTCTTCCCAGAAAAGAGATTCGCTAAAAAGCTGGCATTATTCCCTGCCATCTTGCCACAAAATTTAAAATTTCAGAAGTGTTTCTTGCTTTCTACATCACACGCTACTAAATCTGCAGTAAACCAGCAGCATGGTCAACCCAGCGAGTCCAACAGTTAAGTAAACTCGTTTATTGGACCCCCATGTTTCATAGTGAATCCATTTTCCTGACTTTAGCAGAGTAAATACACTTTGGTTGGGCTGCCATCTGAGTCTTTACAAGGAAGCAAATCTTTTCTCTTTGTTGACAAAAGCTTCAGAGTAGCATTTATTATACACGAATGTTAGCAGGTGTTCATATTTAACTTGTTTTTGTGGATTTTTTAAGCCTGAGATGCATATAGTGATTGAGAACTACTGTTTATTCATTTCTGTGTAATAGGAGAAGCAGCATTTCATCTGTCTCATCCATATTTAATAGCTCCAGGCACAACAACCATGAAAGGTCTATTTTTCTCCCACTAGGGAAAATATTATTATTATTACTACTACCATGACTACATCTATATTCTGAAATTATTCAGACCTGGCTTTCTATATTATTTCTATGTTATCTGTGGGCCAGGTCCTTTGCTGGTACTTACCCAAGTTACTGTGTTGATGGAGCTATAGTGATTTGTGGTATGCTGAGTCACATCAGCTAAGGACAGAGTAAATTCAAAGCTTCTTGGCAATATAAGCCAGATGATTGAATTTTGCTGCCCTGAGGAGGGGCAGGGACCCTTGGAAAGCTACCCATTTGCTGCTTCTGCTGTTACCAGGAAGGTGGTTTAGGGAGGTATCTGTTGCTTTTTGGAGGTCCACTCCTGTCTCCCAGGCCCAGCTCCACCACGTCCATTTTCACGCTTCCCAGTCTTGGCACATGCAGGGTAAACGGTGGGGCCAGGGCTGGTCTCCAGCTGCTGCTCCATATGTCACCTATGCCTAGACCAGACCCCTGCTCCCAAGATGGCATGTAGATATGAAGAATGGCATCTGATTTCTCCCCACTATAGCAGGGCAGCTGAAGGTCTGTTCTGACAGCTCAAGCAAAGCCCAGGCTCTGCATCGCCCTGTCAATCCCAACCCCAAAATGGGATGCAACCCCAATAAACTAGAGGCATCCCTCCATGCATCACCAACGAAATCACAACAGCCCGAACTAATAAATGGTCCAGAGTGTTATTTATCTAGTTAAGCAGAAAACAGAGGAGATATAGATACAATCATACAAGCAGTTTTTTCCCCTCCCAGCGATAAAGGAGGACCTCACTGAGTTCCAAGGAAACCTCTTCTTCCTCACCTGAGCCAGGACAGCCTCCGGCACACCTAACAAATGTGCAGTGACAACTCCAACCGGAGATGCATTTAAGATGCGTTTTTTTCTGGGTATTTGTTCCTGGGAAAAAAGTTCCCTGATAGCGTGCCATTAAAATGTTAATCATAAAACTGCTGAGGGCCACTTTCCCCAGGAGGTCACTTGTTCAAATGCAGCCAGGGTCAGCAGTCCTCGGCACGTTACCATGAGGCAGTGTTTACCCAGCGAGAAACAAATTTGATAGATTCAACTCAGTCACATGCTGCAAAACCCACGAGCACGGACTCAGACCAGTCCCTTGTAACAGCAGCGCTGCCAGGGAGCCGCAAACACCAGGGTGGCTTCACACAGGAGGTTTGCCTGTCCCAGGGCAGGGCTGACGAGCACTGCCAGCACAAAGGAGAGACCTGGAGCAGTCACCAGGAGGAAGCTTTATGCCTCCAGAGTTGCCTGTTTAGTCTTAACACCAATCCAGGAAGGGAAAAATAACCCCCAACATACCCCCTAGTTATTTTTTTCAGTCTCATACGCCTAAAGAAACTAAATGATCCCATGTTAAACACATTTGGGGGCTGAAGGTCATGATGAGAGCAACAGCGATGCAGAGGATATATATATAGACATATCTGTTTTTTCCTATTACTTGTAATTTGGAGGTAGAACAAGATTGGGTGGAGGAACACATGTTATCCCCTTTCCTCTGCATGTGTAGTTCTCATTAGGGCCAATTAGGACAATAATCACATCTGAAAGGAGGCTACAAGCCAACCTGTGTGATAAAAGCTGAAGTAAACACAACTCCAGTGAGCTTAGGGAGCATACACTTTTCCCTGCCAAGTTCTCCAAGCTCCGATCTGACTTGATTCAATCTGGAAACCTCAGCCCTTTGCAACATTATCTGGGAGAGCATCCCACCTGGGAGCGGATGAGGTGGTAATGTGGGTCTTCAGGGACCCTTCAAGGACTTGCCCAAGTAATAGGTCTCAGCATGCAGGAGGAAAGAAATTAATTGCTCTTTCCAGTGTTTTCTCCATACCTAGCATAAGGCATCTAAGATTTCTACATTAAGAACTGATATGTTGCTCAGGGTGAAGTCAAAGAGAAAACCTCCGCTGAGTTCAATGAAAGCAGGCCCTGCACTCAGCCTTTTCCACCCTCCCTCCCCAGAGCAAACTGGTGAGTGCAATCCTAATGATATTGTCTGGGCGAGTTGTCTGCACATCGGCATTACCTATGTCATCCCTGTCTGTAATATCTGCGATGCCTTCCCCATCCCAGCTGCCTCCCAGGTGACTCCGTGCAATTACATTTCTAATTGTACCATAATGGTGTTCTCTCCAGGGTGGTACATCGCTGCTTAATTTATAAATGTCAATTTGGAACCAAAATACAATGAAAAATTACCCACATCGGACACAGAGCAGTTCCCACTTATGAATAGGTAAGAAGGCAACAAAAATAATTAAGTACTTAACAATGAGAGAGGATGAGGGAATGCAGGCAACCCTTTAACGCAACACTTCCAAATTTTACACGTGCTTGATTTTGAGCCATTTAAATGGAAGGGGACAGGTAGCTGAGTGGCAGGTTTAATATCGGACATGACATTGCACAGTCTGTACCTGTTTGAGAACCTATTTAATATTTAAATCTCAATTAACCAGTAGGACTGACTTGACATTTAAAAATCTAAACAAAACACTTCAAGTGTAGCTCTTTAAAAAGCATCTGTAAAAGCACCGTTGTATTCCATGAACCTGCTCATTCTTTGCATCCTGAATAACATCTCCAGGGGGCAGAAATAAAAAATAAAAAAATTGGGATTTGTTGATTTTAACACCCATTCTCTTTGCAAGTCAGCCCAACTAAGCAAGAGTGGGCTGAATTCTGTCCCTCTTGTATATTGTCAGCAGAATAACTGCAGAGATATCTGAGCTCGTTCTGAGCTAGAAAAATTTTGTTTTGCAGGAGGAAAACTCAGCTCATACCAAGCTCTGAATTGCCAATGCTGCTGCTTTCAAACTATCTTGTCCTTTTATACAGCTGATCCCAAGTGACATAAAACATGAGAAAAGGGCAGATGCCTGGAGCACCAGTTGGGGAAATGGGGAAGGAGGAGCTGCATGGAGCATCCTTGGTTCAGGCGATAGATACAAATCAACAAGCTTTGCCCATCAGCCATCCCAACCTGCTGCAGGCAAAGTCACAGCACTGGTTGCAGCTGGAGCTGGATCAGGGAGTCGCCTTTTCCTGGGCTGCTCCCGTGCTCCTCCCGTGTCAAGCCTGCAGGCAACGTGGGGAAAAAGGCAAAGAACACCAAGGAAAAGCACCAGGCACGAGACAGATTACTTTAGGTACCAACATTTTCTCTATGGTCCCAACATTATCGATATTACTGCAGCATGGACATCCTTTCACTTCTGCCCAGTCATGCCGGCGCACCCCATGCTGCCTGCACGGACCCACCCATGTTTCAGCAGGGGCTTCAAAGCTGCAAACCAGGGATGAACACAAGATCCTCTGCTACAAGTGGGCATTAAAAACCAGCCCCATTCTTAAACTTTCCTACTGTATAATTCTCAACAGCATCACGTCAAGTATGCTGGTGGCTGCCAGTCCAGCTCTGCGTGCCTAGTGCAGGGGTCCTGATGCCACACCGCAGCCAGGCAACTGCAGCCAGGCCTGGAACCAGCTCCATGAGATGTCACCACTTGTCAGCCACAAAAATCTCAGCCTGCATTTCTAACTTAACTGCGTAAACAGAACCATCAAGAAATGAATACTCCGCAGATTTCAAGCCCTTCTTTTTTCAAGTTTATCTCTAAATGCTACATACGATGAGTAACTCTGCAAGGAGTTTGCCCTCTTGCCTGTACACTGAAAAGCACTAATGGACACCACCCCAATGTACATCCGCCCTGCAACAGGAGCACTGTACTGCTTATACACACTCAGCCAGAGAAGTTAAATCAAGCAAAGCAAGAGAGACAAAGCGGTTTGTAGTGTCTTCCCTTTTGTCCATCTACTATGGAAATTACAGACCTGCTCAACAACCTGCCTGTGTAGAAGAAGAGAAGACCCACCAAGCTGGGTCAGACCAAAGGGTAGTCTAGCAAAATATCTTCCAGCTTGTAACACAAGTTTGCATAAAAAGCATAAGAAAGAGAGAAAAGACGGAGAGATCCTTCACCTGATTCACTCTCCTGACCTCCCACAAGCAGCAATTCAGGGGCTTCCTGGGTGCGAGGGTGCTCTGGGACCATTGCGTGCCCACCCATGCAGTGACCCACTGCACACAGGCAAGACTGTTTCTCATACACACGACATGATGGCTATTTCCATCTCCTGCTAGCTCTCAGCCAAGCAACCCGCTGTGGCCCTGAAGAGAAAAGCCATAGAAGCAAGTGCCTCAGCTGGCGCCAGCTGCACGCCATTGATGTTAATGGATTTGTTCTGCTTTATACCAGCTGATGATCTCCCTCTTCTCCCTCTCTGCCCTCTCAACAGATTTTCTGATGCCCAATATACAAGATATCCATTGAGAAGGTGGATCTAGTCCAGCGAGTGCTGTGCAATGCCTGTGACACTGGTTTACGTCCACTCTCTTAGAGGAAGGTGTAAGAGCATTGCCATAGAGCTGTAACAGAGTACCCCAGCCCTGGGAAAGCTTTGTGCTAACCCTTATTACTTAAATATTGGCTTATTCCTTCAAGATGGGTCTTTCTATCCTTTGAAATCCCTTGGGTTGTTCTAATCCCTGCTAATGTAATGCTTTACATTATGCCAGGGGAAATAGGGTGGGACATGCTATAGCTTTTCACACCCATGAGCACACTGCCAACACCACTCTTGACACTGTGCTTCTCCATCCTGCTTTAAAGAAAGCACCTGTGATTATTCCCAGAAAAAAACAAGTTCATTTTACATCTCTGATACTGTCAGCATGCTCTGTTCCAGCCACCCTTTCTAACAAATCACTGACCTCAGTGAGAGATGAAGGGAAAATCGGAAGTAATTTGGAGACGTTGCTCCAAATTTCTGCTTCCATCGGTTCATTACTCTAGATGACTTTAGCCCCCGTGTGCCTCCTGCCCACATGGCCATGTCCTGGAGTTAGCACTGGGTACAAAGCATGCAAGGGCCTTCCCCAAAACGAAGCTCTGATGGCATCCCCAACTGGCAGGCGGATTTCAGCAGTGCCATCACTTGTGCAGCGAACCACTGCCTTGGCTGAGTCTATCGTTTTAAGTCCTTCCAGGTTTTGTTTGTGTGCAAGCAATGCTAATGTACTCACTGGAAAGTGTGTCCTCCGCTGCAGAGCAAGCCAGAGAAACATGCTCTCTGTCACATAAAAGCAGTTTTCTCATTTATGTCACCGTATGGTCAGGGAAGCCAGTTGCAGTCCCCAGCTTTGATGTGTAACGTCAGCAGGAGAGATATTAAATATTTAGAATGGGAAACTCCAGCATTAACCAAAAATACTTCCACATAGGCAGGACTTATGGGATCAACCAATATCTAACAACCCTCTAAACCTGCCCGGGGGTGGGATGTGACAGCAAACCAAAGGATTTTCCCTGAATCAAAGATTCAGGGCAAAGTTCCTACTTTTGTCAGCTGCTGGGGAGCCAAGTTCAAGTTCCCACACTGATCCGTGCCGGGCAAGAGGAGGGAAGCAGCTCCTTATTTTTTCCACCTTCTTTCTGTGTGTGATTAGAGATGGGCCCAGGAGACATAGATTTGCTGGTGAAAACCTCCCCTTTGAGCAGTTTGGTGAATTGTGAGAGTCTGTGGTTAAAACCTCGCAGTCCAATATATCCCAACTAGATAGAATCCTAAAATATACGGTTTGCATGAAGATGTGCACTTTTTCTGGTGCCTGGAAGGAGAAAAGGGGGAATTTCTTGGTTTAGTACCATTGCTTACCCTGTCGTATTTCATACCAACAACTGAGGTCATGTGCTGCTTTCCTTTCCCTTATTTTCTGAAGAAGAAAGCAGAAAGGACACTTTTAGAACAGAAAAAAAACCAAGTAGAACATGGGTCAAATGAAGTTTGGTGTCTGTGTTTCCCACAGGAAAATTTACTAAAGAAAAATTAAAGTAAATCCAAGAGGCAACTATAACACTCTATACGATGAAATTTTTTCTGGCTATTTTCAAGCCATAATTTCCTCATGCAAAAGGAGAAAGAGAGATAATATGCCTCTCTTTGCTCCATAGGTCTGTCACTAAGGAATGTTTCAGCAAGTTTACTCACTTTCAGGCTCTCTTCCCTGCTTTCTTTCTCCCCTTTATGATCTGTGGTGAGGCTGCAGTGCCACTCACTCATCCCTGAGCTGCAAAGTTGACTCTCTACAGCTCCTTTTTTATGCTCACCAATCTCATTGAATTATTGAAAAGGGCACTGTCAAGCTGGGAGGAATATATCTTCAAAAATAAAATACATTTTCTTTCCTAAGCTCCAAATGGCACCTTAAACTATATATTTAAGGGGAAAAAAAAGAAAGAATTTGTAAGATACTTATTTTCTTATCATTAATAATGCCCTTGGTTTTCTTTTCAGTCCAGACAACCTAAGTTCACCATCAGTTTCTAGACAACTTCACTCCCTGCTTTTTCTGGACTCACAGTAATATATTGCCAGGTCTCCTAAGTTTGTCCTCAGTCTTTGGGTATTTGTGGGCCTTTTTTGTAAAGTCTGAGCTTGTAACGACATGAGTAATGCTGTAGCTCAGCTTTTGTTTTTATTTTGCTTTATTTTGTTATCTGTTAGCCTTCAGGGTTACAGGGAACAGTTTGACTGCGTGGCTCAAGTACACCCTAAAGACTCGCAACCAAGAACCCAACTGAAATTTTTACATAACCTCACTAGTTCTAGGGAGATTTTTGTGATTCCGGGAAAACTGGATGACATTTTTTTTTAACTCTGAAACTTGGCTTGTCTACGGTGTTAGATTTTAGCATCTGAATGTCTTTTACGTTGCAGCTCCTTATAATCAACATGTAAGTGCAAAATGTCCACAGCTCAAGATCTGTTTCCTTTTCCTTCCCGTTTCATTCAGGGGGCCCAACGCCTCCCTGGTCCCTACTACTGTCTACTGGTCTAGTGGTCTACTTCTGGTCTACTTCTCTGTACGGACCACAGCCTCAGTTCGAGTGTGCCCATTACCAGAGCATCTAGGCACTATCAAATTAGAAAAAATTGGGCAAAACCTAATATTGCACGTACATCCATAATTTCTCAGCAATTGTACTGGTATAAAATGAGCAAAACCACCGTGCTGGTCCATAATCAATATTTGAAGAATGCACTGAAATTCAGGGTCCACGGAAGAAGGTGGGAGTTTGCCACCAACGCTTAACCCACTGGTGACAACGGTAAGAGAGGTGCTGGACATTAGCAAAGAGAGATTCCTAAAAGCTAACATGAATTGGTCAGGAATCTTTATATAAAATTCTCATAAGAAAGTGTGCAGTTAAAAGACAGAACCTGAGCTGAATTGAAACAAACCAAAAAAAAAAAAAAAATTCCAATCCACGCTTATTTCTGTGTTAGAATTTCTGTGGGAACCTTGTTATAAAATCCAGCAGTGCATCACCTCTCCAACAAAGACTTTTCTCACAAGACACCAGGAATAAAAAAAAAAATATACAGTTCAATCAACCTACCTCTAGGGCATATTTACACAAAGGTTTTTATTTGCCTTTCAACTTGACATATTGTTTTCAATACCTAGCTTAAAGGTAAAGGTATTAAATATACATTGCAGTGCAGTTTATTCCAGAAGAGCTCCACAGTGCATCTTGCGCAACGCCCATGAAGACATCCAATTACTGCTTGTGCCAGACCTGACCCTGGCTGTGTAAGCAGGGCTAAAATTTCAAGCACACAGGACAGGAATTAATTTCTTCATTTTTACTGCAAAACTGATGCAGGAGAGAACATTCAAAGCAACCAAAAATCCTTCATTCCGGCTCAGTTTACCTTGATTTAAGAAACTTTGGGCCAGACTGTCTCTTGAAGTCCCTTATGTGAATTGGGAGTATGGGGCATATATGAAGGTGACTGCAGACAGAAAAGAAATAAAAACTGCACTGTTTTCCAGCAGGTGTGGGTTGAGGGCTGTCCTTCCTTGGGCAGTGGTACACGCCGCATGTTTTGGGGAGTATTCATAAATGGAAAAAACTTTTCAAGATCTTGTTTTACCTATGAATAGTAGGGGCTTCAGAGGAAAAAAAAAAGAATTTATTTTCTTAAAAATTTGAATTTCAAGTTTAGACAAAAAGTGAAGTGAAAACTCACTGAAATTATCAGTGAAAACCTGATGCTGGCTTTACCATGTTCACCTCATCAAGGAGCAGACACAGCTCCATCAAGGCTCTCTCATGAAGCTCAGTGCAGGTTACGGCATAACAACACATGAGGGATTAATCACCATATGATCATACTCGGAGAACTCATCCAAAACCAGAGCTCAAGCACTTCAGGTCTCATACAAACACACAGTCCCTCCATGAGACGTTTAAAATCTCAACAGTATGGTGAAAATGATGAAGATACAGTGAGGTTATTTCTCCCAAGGGGTGGTTCACAGAGCAAACTCCAGATGTGATTGTTACTGAATTAAGGCAATTAATCCCTGGAATGAATGCGATGCAATCGCTGGGCTTGGGAGATATTTGCTTCTCTAAATGAGGAGGTAGCAGCCTTCCAGAAGAGCCCCAGAATACACATCTATCCTCCCAGCCACACGGACTAGACTGGCATGGACAAAATCATCCTCTCCTTAAAAGTGGCAGAGTAAATAAAGACTGCACTGAAGTCAGGGACAAAATATCTATTGAATTTGAAGGACCAAGATTTTCACTCAGTTCGTATGTCTTGTTAATATACAAGTTAATACGCACTTGGTCCACTTGATCCCATCACTGGTTGCAATTAGATGCCCCTAATCCAGATTTTGGCATAACACAAATTGTACTATTTGTAAAAAAATGCTCTCTCAAGAATAAATATCTGTCTGGTCTTGTGCTGTCTCTTTACATAACCCTCTACAGTCTGTTGCCAGCTCTCATTATGTCTGGTCCTCTCATTTTAATTGCAAGCACTGTATGATAAGGACCTCCAATTTGATTTTTCTATAGCGCAGAACGTGCAATAAAGTTATTCACAAATGACAGAGGGAAACATGCAAACATTAGGCATTTGAAAAATGGGTAGACATTCAAAATAAAATTATTCTTTAGAGAATGGCTGGCTACTCACTGGATAAATCCTGTCACTATTCAAGTTAATAAAACAAATCTCTTGACAGGCGTTAGGAAATTTTTAGCAAAGTTACAAAGGCATCACTATAGCTAGTGTTATTAAAAGCTTTGATTAGTTATGAGAACAGGCTCATAGGACTAAATCAAAGCTGCTAACTGAAGCTGGTGGGATAATTGATGTTCACAATTAGAAAAAAGCCTCTAGTTCCAAGAAACCTCTATAAAGGGAAGAGGGTACATACACTAGAAGGTGAGATTATATATGTGTCTTTTTACATCCTTTCTGGTCCATCTTAAACTGTGTCCCCATCTGAGTATAGAGGGCCCCTTGGTGTATGCTCAGGCTGCAAAGAGATGGCACGAGTGCTGCTCATCCAGGTGACAGCAGCTGGTGTGAGTGTGGTCCTGCCTCATCACACTTGTGGGGTAAATCACGTCTGCTTTAATGCATTTACTCTGGAGGAGAAAGAGCCCTGTTTTCTAGGTGTCATGGCAGCAGAAATAACGTAGCACGTAATAACAGAAAACAATAACAATAACCACTGGCAGCCCAGAAGACTTCTGTGCAGCATTTAGACGAGGCTGATTCTCTTTGCTGTATTTATGAGTGAACCTTATTTCCTTCTTTTCAGACATTTGCATTTCTCCCCTTGGAGAATCTCCTTGAAATACAGAAAGTTTGTCTCACTCCCCACCCTTCTTAAGAACAGCTCCTGCTGTGAACGTGCACACCAAGGCCACGCTGGCTGCAAACCCAAACCAGGTCCCGGGCACGTCCTGGTCCAGGGGTGGTGCTAAAGGGGATTATCCTTGGTCAGCTGCTAACCCATCCTTCCTTGCCGCAGAGCTTGCACGTTAGAAGCAAAGAAAGCAAATACTTATGGAAGAGGGGGTTAACGCTGGTTTGTATTCTCAAAAATAAGGGTCCTCCTGTGGAGCTGGCAATCACTTACAGGCCCACATTTGAGTGCACAGCCACTGCAACCCTCCTGAGACCCTCCTGCCTGCACCGCTCAGGAGGGCAAGCCCCGGGACGCTGATTACGACTTCACACAGCATCATCCAGCAACATTTCTGCTTAACCTAACTAGGCTACCAGACATTACAACTGCAGAAACATTAACTTTTCCCTTAGTGGTGCATATCTGAACGCTGAACACATCACTGAGAGATAGAGGAAAACCAGATTCTGGGAATCACTCATCCAACGAGCACAATTAGTTCTCAGCCAAACTGTCCAACAGCCCCCAGTTTTGTGTTGTTCTGAAGGGGCTGTGGTGAAGTTTGAGCATCAGCATTTAGGTCTATTTGCCCCACTCTGGACAGAGGGGGAGAGCTGCAATATTTGTTTCAGAAAAAATCATAAACTGATGATTTCAGATGTGTCTTTTACTCCACAGGACTCCATCTGAACCTCACTGGTAGGTAGAAGCCCATGTGCTAGCAGCTATGTGCTGAAGTCTAACCTGCTGGATCAATTAGCCGTACAACCATACAGCTGAGGGATGAATTTGGCCCCGGTTAATTTTATAAGCCATTTTTAGACTAAACAACTTTCATTAAACCTCAAGCAAGGAGCATTCAACCAAAGGCAAATTCACGTCAGCATACTTGCTTATCCTTAATTACATTATTCCCTTCTTTCTGTAAAGACGCATTACTCTCAAATACAGATGGATAAAGGTGATGATGTAATATTAATTTGTACTGAGTGATATAATTAGTTACTTCTCAGTAAACGTGAAAAGATTAGGAGAATCACATCGGTTTGTTCAGTTGGCAGATGGAAACTACTGCTTCCTTTTACATCTCTGAAAAATTACGGCAGCTAGCACAGCTTCCTAAACCCATTTGCCGTGATTCAAATAGACAGATTAAATAATTAACCAGAATTAGAAATAACATCAAATATGAGCAGAATAAGGAACTACAGGTGTTCTCTGCAGGCCATGTCTGCTCTGATTTTAGGATGCCCATGACATCCAAAAGCCAAATCCATACGTGAGAGTGCACATGGTGTACCTTGAGATATGTTCTCGTATATGGGAGGAACAGGACTCCGCGTTTGCAAGGCTCCCACAACACAGTGATGCACACATGCCATAGGAACAGCATTTCAGAAATGAAACTACAATATCCTCAGGCTGACTGGACCAACTGTAGAAAGTAAGCACTAAATAAGCAAGCAATATGTATGCAAAGCCCCAAATGAACAGACAAGGAATTGAAAGTATCAACCCTGCTGTTTTGTGTGCATCCCATTTCCTAAACAGTTATTTAAGAAAGAGATAGCTGTATCTGGGTTTCACCACCCTAGTGAAAAATCATATGGATGATTTCTCCAGAATAACGAAAGCCCATCCTTCAGATGAAAGATACCCTAAGGTCCGGAATTCGCCTGTACAGAGGTGATTAGGAAGGAAGAAAGATGAGCATGAGTGCCTTTGCAAGGGACAGGATGAAGGAAGAAGAAAGGAGCTGCAGGCAAGGAATCCCAGATGGGGCAAATGCACCCAGAAAGGGGGAATCACTCTCAGGAACACCATCTGGGTGAATAAACAGGCTAAAAACCAGAAAGCCAGAAAGAAAAATCACAAAACGCTTAATCTTCCAACATGCAGGATCATCTCAGCAGAGCTAAACAAAGACTATTCATTAATGAATATAGATATAAAGACCATGAAGATCAGGTGGTCTGATCTCCTGTACAGCTGGACATCAGACCTCCTCCTTGAATTAATCCCACATTGAAGGAACACGTCTCTCATGTCATGCCCGATCCAACCCATTATTACGCATTATTTTGCATCCACTGATGAATGACCACATCAAAATCTGTATTTTACTTCTGGATTTGTCTAGCTTCAGCATCACAAGAAATTGCCTCGGAGACATATCTGATAGACTGAAGAATCCTCTATTATTGCTTGCACACCTTTGAAAAACTCTCAGCAAGCCCTCCAGGTCTAGTCTTTGGTTAGGTGTACAAAGAACTCAATTAACTTTTAAAACATGTTTTTAATTCTTTATTGGAATAATTTTCCATCTTCCCACATAGATCTGGTATGCCAGACCGTCCAAACAGGGCACAAAGGCACAGGTAACACCATCTTCCTATCCCTACTCTTACTTCTTCCTGCCTGAAGACTGACCAGGTCCCAGGACCAGACCAAGCACTCAGACAAGGTCTATGAGCCCATCACGGCACTGGTGAGAGGCAGCAACAGCTTCCTGTTGCCCCTGCAGTGAGTCTCATATCTCTTTTGGCAGCTGTAAAATTCAGTTTTCTCTGCCTGCTTAATCCTTAGTCCCTTTGCAGAGACCTCCTACAGAGATAGCAACTTGTCCTCCTGGAGATGGTAGCTTTGCCCTGTGGACATTCCCATCCTGAAACAAATTTGGTTAACAAACATGACGTGGTGAGAACTCTTCTAGTCACACAATACTGAATGTAGATTGACGTCCTACAAGACAGCCAAGGAGATCAGTAATTTAAAAGATTTCAAAGCCATATATTGAAGGCAAAGGGAAAACAACGTATCCAAGTACTTGTTCAAGCTGAAGACCAATTTATGAACTCTATCTTTACCCCCAGTATTACAAAATCTTAAACTTGAAAAAAAGCTGCTAGAAGCAGCCCGATTTGGAATAAAATTGATGCTGTTGTTCTCCTATCCTGAGTACAGAATCAGTGCAATCAAACTATCAACTGAAAGTCCAGAAAAACCCTAAAGTCATGATTATAAGAAGATGATTTCAGCAGGTCACTCAAACAATGGCTCATCAAATCAGCAGAATAGAGAAATATTTGCACGGGACATTTACTTAAAAAAAAAAAATTTTTTAAAGGGCAGTGAGAGCAATACTCCTAGCAAGAAAGATTTTTTGTGTCAAAATTCATGGAAGTCTAACTTCAGATGCCAGTCATCTCTTAACATAACTTGAAATGTCAGAAATTGAGGCTGTTGCTTTGCCATAAGAGCAGAAAAGCATTTTGGAAATTGTCCTGGTTTCAGTTGGGATAGAGTTAATTTTCTTTCTAGTAGCTGGTATAGTGCTGTGTTTGGATTTCGTATGAGAATAATATTGATAACACAGAGATGTTTTAGTTGTTGCTAAGTAGTGCTTACACTGGTCAGGGACTTTTCCAGCCTCCCATGCTCTACCAGGTGCACAAGAAGCTGGGAAGGGAGAGGATACAGCCAGAACAGTTGATCCAAACTGGCCAAAGGGTTATTCTATACCATATGACGTCATGCTCAGTATATTAACTGTGGGGAGTTGGCTGGGGGGCAGCGATCGCTGCTTGGGGACTGCTGGGCATCGGTCGGCGGGTGGTGAGCAGTTGCATCACCTGTTTTTCCTGAGTTTTGTTTCTCCCTCTCTCGTTGTTTTCCTTTTCATTGCAATTTATCATCATCATCATCATCATCATCATCATTATTATTATTATTAGAGTTATTAAACTGTTCTTATCTCAACCCACAAGTTTTCTTACTTTTGCTCTTCAGATTCTCTCCCCCATCCCACCGGGGGGGAGGGTCAGCAAGCGGCTGTGTAGTGCTTGGTTGCTGACTGGAGCTGAACCACGACACAAATTCTTTTTTTTTTTTTAATGTGTGTGTGTACACATATGTATCGATACATGCATATATAACAGTGGGGCTAGTGTTTGCAAAATTCAGTCATATTCACATCTCCTTCATTTGATAACAATGAAAAATTTAATGCATTTTATTTCACAGAGGAGTTGTAAATGCCTATATTTGTCAAAGTTATGTTTACTTTAATAAGTGAAACTCAATCACATCTGAATTACAAAAGGATAAACCTAAAGGCTGTCATCAAATAGAATCGCTCTTCACCCATTTGACAATATACTTGATACCAACAGTTGGTGAGGGATGGTAACATGATTCTTATCTTGGTACTTCTTCTCTTCCAAACCCTAGAAGAGAGCCCAAGTCATGCTCATGCTATGCAGACACCAGCATGGATACAGATGAAAAGCACAATCTCTTTCACCTTTGCCTCAGTTCTTCTATGTGTAAAATGGGACAGCCAATGAAGACTGTCTCCTCTGGAGTCAAGTAGAAATGGACACTGTTATTACTCTTCATGCACTTCAAGCACTTTCTGCTTCTCATCGCTCATCTTTATCATTTATCTGGTTTTGGACCGAGTGGTTTCGTTAAAGGGCTGATTTTAGGATAATTTGAAACAAGTGTATTAATCTCACATTATGCCTAATTGCATTAGCTTCAGATGTGTCCCTTAAGTATGATTTACATTTTGAAAGATGTAGAAGACTCTTTTCTATCATCTCCTTTAATAAGATCCAGTCTCAGAGACCTTCTTTTTCTTAGTGCTTAGTCCTCTGTGAATTTTCTTCCTCTTGGAGATACTGAATTTCTAGGAACTCTCCCTGGGAATCTTTGAAGCTAATAAGATGGCATTAAATCAATAAAACACTAAATAAAACAACCATAATTGATAGTACTTTGATTTTCTCTCATGTTTTTTTCTCCTTATATCTCAATGCGCTTTGCAAAAGAGGGCAAATATTATTCTGTTTAACTGATGGAAAAACAGAGGCACAGACAGACCAAACATCCCATATTAGTACCAGAGCCTACACCAAATCCCAAATACCGCAGGGCCAGTGAGCCCTATGAGGAGGGAAGCTAGGTTCATGCCTGAGACGATGGGGCTGCACAATAAAAATAATAACAGACACCAGTTTCACCTTTTTAATCTCTAGCTTTCTCAGCACATTATTTCTTTAAGCTATTCAATAACTGTTAATAGGTGACAGACTCTTCAAACCATTAAAATTACGTAACAGTCAAATCTGTCAGACTGAAGTATTGTTCTTCCCACCACGCCATTACTTTTAGTAACTACTTCCAAACCAACTGCTTATGTGGGAGCAATCGAGGAGTCACTGCAGTTAAACAACCTTTCCAATACACTCCTTCAGAAAGATTAAGTCAGCAACACCTAGTGGGTGACCATTTTTTAGTGCTGAATTTGTGACATCCTGGCTGGATTTATCCTATGGAAGCCGCAAACCTGTGAGGTCTTCTCGTAGTCCTCATTCAGAGAAATTCACAGATAATATTCAGAATATATCAGACCTCAACCATTTCCAACAAAAGTGCAAATGGAGAAAATATTCACAGTATGGCACAGAAATACCAAATCTCAATGTCATCAAGTAGGACCAAGTTTTCACTACGCCCTGTGTAGATGGTATGAATCATAAAGTGGCTTTAATAACCGGGGATGCCACCGGCATCCACAAAAAGCAACACGACCATCGAACAAGCACGAGGGAGACGTTGACAGGTCCAAGAGGAACAGCTCTATTTCACAACCCTTATCTCACCGTAATTAATTTTGAAGCAAGCTATCATTCCCTGTGACACTTCCGCACAACTCCCAGTTCAGAGAATGCAACCTCGGGAGCCTACCAAAGAAAGATGTAAAATAAGCTCTCCCGGGTCAAATTCCTCATAACACGTGGTTTGATTACATGGGAAAGATGTCCTGGTCTGCCTGTCTCGAG
This sequence comes from Fregata magnificens, assembly GCA_013389945.1. NCBI lineage: Eukaryota > Metazoa > Chordata > Aves > Suliformes > Fregatidae > Fregata > Fregata magnificens. The sequence continues at coordinate 1,048,334 of WAAD01009158.1, forward strand.
TTGTTTTAGCTGTTCAACCAATTTTGATTGCTGGGTAGATGCTGCCAAATCAACGTAAACCCAACTCTGATCATTTTACTCAAAATTCGTAAACAAACTAATAGCAAAGCAAACCATTCTCAGACAGCTCCATCCAACTCTGCCATAACACCAATTTTCACACTGGATTCTGCTTTTGAAATGAATTTGGGTTAGCTTGTATAATGCCATGTGCTGAAAAATCTGGAAGGAAAATCAGAAGTCCCACTGCAAGCCTTAGACCATGTTCACCATGTTACTAACACTATTTTTTCCAATTTACCATAACTTTCTGATGAGCTGAGCGGGTATGTCAGACTCTCCAGGGCCACTACTCCTGTGAATGATCTGTTGAGCATGAAAGTCAGCTTTTACCTATCCTGTTATTAATTTCACTTCCTTCCTATCTCTGTCGGGCATGTTGTGACCCCTGGCAGTGATCAGCCTGTTTCAGGAGCTCCAAAATGTCTTAAGGATGGTAAGAGTCAGGGTTCAATTTTTTTTTTTTTTCTCTTTCTGCAGATGGTATAAGACCAACTATTTCAAAGCATGCAATACTAGAAGTTGGTGGAGGGAAGATAAAAACAGGAAGGAAGATAACAACACAACTCTGAACGGTCACATGCTACATGAGATATGCACAAGGCCCTGTGCCACCACAGCCCCAACCATCCATCCTACCAAGTAAGGACCTATCAAAGACCTGGTGGCTCAAAACGAGAAGCACCCAATGCTACCAATTTCCTCGGAAAATTCGGGTGCACGATTTAATCCTGGTCTTCCTTTCACTCACACAGACAAACAGAAGCACAAACCAGGAGAAATCCCTCAGTCGTATCCATGGCTGAAGAAGACAGCAATGTTTCTCTATTACCAATGATACAAACATGAAGAAAACATGAAGAATGGCTTCAGGAGCTGGGATGAAGGTGTCTCCTTTTCCTTCCTTTCCTACCAAGCAGTTGCTTGTATGGGACTGAACAGGGTTTACAAGGAGATAAGCAATGATCTAGAGCCTGAAAAAAGTTAAGACCTCCTGTTCTAAAAGCAGCATCTGCAGGTACATGGTCTGTGTATCAGTAAGCACGTCTTGGCCATGGAGAAACAAGAGAACTCAGTGTTAACCTGGCAGCTGACGACCCTTTTTATTTTCTACAATCCTACACAGCAAACAAGTGCAAGTATCAACATCCAGCTTCCTTAACTTGTTATCTTAAACAGATTGTGCTCTGTCAGAATTAGCAAAGCACTCAGGGCTGAATGCAGCCAAGCCCCCAGAAATACCAAGCAAACCAGATACAAGGGACATATGGGGTAATGCCTTCTCTTCTGCGGATAAATGAGTACAGAAGAAAAAAAAAGTATGCTTTGCACCCTCTTTCTCCTATTTCCTTTAAACAACCATGGAACAGAGAACAGAATTCAGATTTTATATACATCTTCCTGTAAATAAATGAAAGGCCAATGTGTTCTTATGCAATATCCGTAGTATGAAATAGCTTTCCTGGCCAACTTTCAGGCCTTATCAGTTTGGCAGAACCGCTTCATCTACTTAGGACATGTGTTCCAGCCGAAGTATGCCATGGGACGCTGATACTTCACTCTGTCCCAATGTGTAAAATATTCTCCCTACCTCTGACACTCCACTAAAGCCATCCTCTCGATGACAGATATTTGTCCAGTTGCCCTGGTTAAAAAAAGTCCCATCTTCCAACACATCTCTGGTAAACTCACTGGGAAAACTAAATGATCAAAAACTGCAGTGTTCACTCAGGAAAAAAATCCCACCAAAATTAACCATGTAAACATCTGTTAGATAGTAATAATTTTGCAAAATGGCATAGTAAGAGACTGGCCAGGAGATTTGAGACCCACAGCCTAGTTCTGATTCACTCGTGTTTGGCTGAGTGGTTCTGAACCTTCTGGGTGTTTCCCCATCTGCAGAATATGCATAAACGAACAGTTTCCTTCACAAATCCCTTGGAGATCAAGGAACGAAAAGAATTGGATAAGAGCTGTGCTATTATTTTTTTTGTACTGAACTTTCCTGTTTTCCTTGATCTGAAATATCTTTCATTCGCAAGTCATTATGTGATATGACTTGGAGGGGAGCACTGTCTGAGCCTGTCTGCAGGATATAGCCCAAAGGCACAATATCAGACATCAGCTTGTAAAAGAAAAAGTAGCTTCTAAGGGGATATAAGTACAACAGAGAGATGTACTTCATTAACAAAAAACCACAGTGATATACCCTTGACTTATAGCTGAGAAAGTCTGCTGGAAATGATCAAATTATAACTGGGAAGGTTATATTCAGAGTGGACCTTTTTTTCCCCCCTTTTAAAAAATGAATCACCATGCAGTGCCTCTTCTTATTGGGAACTGGTGGATGCTCAGCACTTAGGAAAAACCAGCCTAAAGTTTTAAATCACCACGCTGGGAAGTGAAGGATGGTCTTGTGGTTGGAAGACTTAGCTCAAGAGACCTGGGTCCAATTCCCATTGGGTTACAGGTTGCTGGCGGGACCTCAGCAGTTTACCTTTGGTCTGGCACTGAAAGATCTTTGGGACACAGCTTCTCCTTTCACAGGGATTTACAGCAATGGGCTTTCATTTCATGTGGCTCGCCATGCACTACCTTAATTCGGGTTAAATTTGCAAGCAGTACACACAGACCTATGTGAGCACTAATATTCTTGAAGAAAAATATCTATCTACTATGTTTCTATCATGTACATCAAAATGCCCAGCACAAATTTCTCTATTTCCATCATCCCTGGAAAGATGAAGAGTAATTCCTGTTATTAAAAATAATTAAATATAGGGCTAGCCAAGAAGGGAAATGAGTGTAACTATGAAATTAATCAGTGAAGCTCCTGAAGTAAATGGATAGGTTATTGCAGAACAGCACTGAAGCAGGCTTAGGATTACCTTCCACAAACCTTTATATGAAAAAATGGACACTTCTTGATAACATTTTATTTTCTAAACATTTTGACTATATATAGAGAAGAAAAACACACTAGACTTTTAACAAACTTTTCTGAGAAAAATTTGTATTAGTTTTCATCTCCAACAAAAACCCACCTAAAACCTGAGGTTTAGAAAATATTCACTGTTCTTACCACCAAGCAGTTAAAAGGGTTTTCCATCCTAAAGAGCTTATGCCATGGGGACAAAATTATCCTTCATATAACCCCAATAAAATCACTAGCTTCACAGATAAATTTGTCTTCACCTTCCTACAATGCTTCTGCTTGCCAAAGTCTGTTTTCCCTAAAGGTTGCTGAACAGCTTCTCCTGGCACTGCCCTATTTTTACTCCACACAGTCACAAATGCCCATTTCTCCCTCCCTGCATGACACTTCTTCCCTTCGCATGGCCCGACATGCTGGCTGCCATCGCTCGTCCTCAGCAGCCTCCCCACATCATTTTCCACTCGAGACACTACACTGAGGCCGTTGAGAAACCAAACTCTGCAGAAACGCAGTGCTAAATTCTTCCCCCTGCACAAGCCCAAGTAAGTAGATTTCCCATCAGGAACCACGCTGTGACACGGTCATGGGCTCCTCTCCTTGACCCTGGGGTGGTGGCTGCTATGAGAGGAGCGCATGCAAGTCCCATCAGCACCCCGTGGCACGCAAAACGAGTGCCTGTTTTATTGCACATGGCCATACAGGTTTGATACGGCTGCGCTTATTAGACACTAGCTTGCAGCCTCCTGCTCTTTGCAGGAAATGCCACTTTGGTGACACCCACCTCTGCAGAAGTGTCAGTTCGAGGGGGATTGAAAGCTCAAAGCAGAGAAATGCCAGAGCACAGGGCTCCCAAGCACAGAGCTGCTCCTTATTATCGCACAACCAAACTGTAGCAATTCCAGCCATCCCTGGACTTGCTACACCCATGCAAAGGAGACGAGATTTGCTATTAAAAGTACAGTCTCCGAGGCCACTGCCGGCCATTTACCACAAAAACTTGTGGCTAGGGTAGACCGGGGTTCTGCTTCCTTTTTCAAAGCCACATCTCAGGGCTGATGATCCCCACATTCAGGGGTCTCGCATCTCCCTGCCATGCCAAAGCGCTCGCTGTGGTTTTAGTGATGTTTTTAGCTCCCATCTGTCTTCCCTTTTAAAGGCATCATTTCCCATCACTGCGATATCTCAGTCCTGAAACAAAATTACAATAACCCTCATATAAAGGCCCATGCGTGGGCTGGTTTCTTCAATCCTCCTCCTGAGGCAGGAAGTTCAGATGGAGCCAAAAGCATGCTCCCAAGCAAAACCCTCACACGCCACTAAGCCACACAGTGAAAACACACAGGCTAAATTCAGAGCTGCATCCAGCAAAGGATGTGATGGTCAAAAGGGGAGCTTTTCCATGGACTCCACATGAGACAGCTATTCAGACCCGATGCAGACATTCAGGTAAGCCACAGGGGAACTGAGTCTTGCTTTGAGGCTATTACTGTAAAAAGGGGCATGTCTGCACTACTGTAGCTGGGTAGCTCATGACCACTTCAGCCCTTGTAGATTGCCCTATCTGTGGTCTAACAGACAGTTAGATCGCAGAGATCTTCATCAGAGATGAACCTGGTCCTCTGCATAGTACCAAAACCTCCAGCAATCACTCCACTCTCTGTCCTGATACGGGTACTCCTTTGCTGCGTGGGGCTTTTTGGCTGCTCCAGACTCATCTCCCACAGGGTCAACTCCAAGGCTCATTTCTCAAAAAAGATTTGCAGGTTGAAAGTGGTTCTTTGAAAAATCCCAGCCCAAGCAGCATCTCTCCTTCGCCCTCTCTCTCCCTGAAGAAGGTAAAGCTGGGACTGCTACCAATTACTCTACGTCCAGCCAAGATTTGGCACAGCAATAAATCTCTGCAGCCATGGAGCTTTCTCTGGGCGATAAGATCAAAATGCCACCACGGGAGTGAGTCAATCTCAAGAATAACACCCGTAGGCTCCCACATCGTTCCTAAATTGTAATATCTTGCTGGGAGAGACAGAAGGAACAGATAGATGCAAGTGGACAGTTTACAACTGCTAATACTCAGGGGTAGGTTTTGCCCTCTGTAGCAGCTGCAAATGAGGCTATGAGGGATGCCTCGTCATTACAAAATAGCAGGACTGGGGCTTAGGTTAAGTCTCAGGAGAGACAGATTTTTCTCCACACCATCCTGCTGTGCTGTTGCTTCAGGAAGGAAGGAAAGAAAGCAGAAATTCTGAATTACTCAATTGAATGTGGAAGCAGCTTTGAAATCCTGAACCTTAAAAGCTCAGAAGTCAGGCAGTGAACAGAAAGAATCCAAACAGTATTTCTTTGCCCATACTCTTGATTTTAAGTTTCCTGGTGAGTTTTCCACGAACTAAAATTCATTATTTCTTTCCTTTTTTCTTCCTATACAGAGAATCTCTAAAGGAGGAAGAGAGAATTCCAAAGTTTGCACTCATGGACGCTTCGCAGTGAAGCTGTACACACAGAATACGCATGAGAAGACACATTTAGAGGTGATTCTTACCAAGCATTGAAATTCCTTTTTAAAATAACCCAAAAAGACTCTTTTCTGGAACACTTGCCCTGGACGAGGCCCAATTCTTCCAGCATCAGCATGAAAAAAAATGCAAACTCCCTCAAAGCAGTCCATGTTGCAAGGCTTTGTAAGGCTGGCATGTACAAATCCACTCTGAAGCTGTGCAGTTACTTAAAAATCACCGTTCACCCCAAAACACTTCCTGAACCACAGCACTTAGTGCTTAAAGTGCAACACAAACAGAACAGCAATGACTAAGTAGCAGAGTAGCGGAGATCCAAGAAACATGGTCTAACCTCTTTTACCACCTGAAATGCCATCTGAACCTACATTCCCTGGCAAAAGCTTTGTCACCTAAGTTCTGCCATTGGGCATGCCTAGAGGAGCCACCACCTTGGCTGTCCCAAAACCGAGTCCCCTGACCTGTGGATAAGGCTGTGTGGGATTCACATAAGAGGTGGCCTCGAGATAAGTCTTATGGGGGGCTGCAGACCATTGGAAATACTCAGATGAAGTACAGGTTCAGATGGAGCAGACTGCCCAGAGAAGTTGGGCAGTCTCCAGCCTTTAAGACCAAACTGGATCAAGCCCTGAGCAACCTGGTCTGATCTCAGAATCAACCCTGCTGTCAGGAGGCTGGGTGAGAGACCTCCTGAGGTCCCTTCCCACCTGTGTTATCCATGATACTAATATGGAGGTGGGGATTCAGTTCTCAAGTGCAGATGTCTGAAGTTGGGCACCTAGTCTATGCCGAGGAAAAATAGATACTCCACCCTATTTTGAGGAAGGATAGAGCAATTAAACACCCTCTCTCCCCATTGACCACATAAACACAACCTGCTTAGATTTGGACAACTAACTGAGATGTCTGCAGCAGGGGAGTGAATGCCGCCAGACCACTCACCAGCAGTGGAAGACCAATATCCAATTTCCCCAGCTTGAGGGATTCACACCCAAACCTCTCCAGGGAGCTTCCTAATCACCACAAAGGCAGTGTTATGGCAGCAGAACTCTTTATCTCTCTTCCCAAAACTCAGATGCTGAGCATTGGAGACGGAGCCCACCTGGCAACCTGGGAAGAACCGACGCTGGTCCCTGTCCCTGACCTGCAGATTATCTTTTTTTGTTTGGTTTGACTTGAATCCAGTGACTATCTCATGCAAAATACATAAACAGATCTGCTCTTGCTGCATTATCCCTGACTCATTATTTATGGGTGGACTTTGCCTTTCCTCACATCAGTAACTGCCATTCACATGAGCAGCTCCTTTGAAGGAAGGATTTACATGAGCAGCAGCCTAGCAGGACCAGGAGCCTAATAACCCATCTGCCAGCCCAGGGGCAGTCTCTGCTCAGGTGCTTTGTGAAGTACCTTCACAAGGTACAAGTGCTACAGAAAGACGTGGATAATTATAATACGTGGCAGCTCCCAGGGCACAGGGTGGTGGAGGGGAGGCTGGGACACCCGACTTCTTTATTTGCTTTTGCTATTCAATTACTTTGCGACTTAGCATTTGTTTATCCATCTTCTGTCTATTTAGACCACAAACTCTTTGGCGTGGGGACTGTGTCTTACTATGAAGCTGAAGAAAGAAATAAAGATAAATAAAGTAGGATTCCAGGATGAAAAATAAAAACAAAGCAAACAATATCCTCAGCAAGGCTCTCCTCAGCTGCTGATGACTGACAGCACGACAAAATGAGTTGGCAAGATAAGAACCCAAGTTTTACTCTTTAAAGTCCCACATTTCTGTGTCAACAGTATTTTCTAAACAACTGACACTACCGATTTCCCACTGAAACGTAACAACTGCAAGCCGAAAATCATCTGCCCATGCAAATGTGACGGATCTTTTCTTCTCCCTTCCCTTCCCTTCCCCTTCTCTGTTCAAATATTTGTTCATCAGACTTCAGCACTGAAAGCTGGAAGCATGCCATGCTGCCCTTCTAGTATTTTGTAGAGTACTGCATTTGTCTGCAAATATATTTTACTAGTAAAAAACATGCTGCTTCAATAAATCTTCCTCCAGTGAAATTTTATGTATTCTGGCTAGCTGTTTACTGCAGGATTTTTGTAATAAATTATTCTCACGTGCAGCCTGACCTTTGTAATTTTCATAATGCCAAAAAAAATGTATACTCCTTCTGCAGAAGTACCTTCACTATTTGCTCACCTTTCCTTTCCTCTGTACTTTGCAGCAAACAGACGGCAGGGAGGATGGCTGCTATACAAGCTCCCCACTACACCAACCTAGCATCTTGGATGATGACACCTGAGCCTCGGGTCTGAGGGCAATCTTTTAGACTTCTTTACAGAAAACACACTTCTTTTGAACTGAACACCAACAAGATATCTACACCTCAAACCTCAATCCAAAGATGTCTCCTGATGTACCGTTAGGTCCATATTAAAGCTTTAGGCTCACTGAAAGGCGTAACTCACAGGATGTTTAAGATGCTTTTTACAGCCCACCAGTCATTGAGGCTCTGCGTACTGCCCCATGTACCACACAGGCTGGGAGACACAAAGCAACCCATTTCCTATCATTTTCAGATAGAAATGGGCAGAGGAGAAGGGGAGAGGAGGGAGGGATGGAGAGCTGGGAGCTCTAGAAGTGAAGATATTTGCATTTTGGGGTCTGAAGATCAAATATACTGACAGTATGTGCACATGCCCCTAGATTTGCACTCAGAGTTCATTTTTAAAAGCATTCATCTAGACATTGGTAAATGTTGCATTTGCACCAACAAAAGCTATAGGTGGGCAAATGGACGGTAACCACGAGGGCTTGTTTGCCTCAGCCTCAGTAATTCAGCTGGGTCTTTTGGCACACTGGAGGAGGAGACGTGATTTTAAAACTGTCCTGTGGAGCTAAGTTTTCAAAACTGTAGTAATTTACTTAACTGTATAATAATAACTAATATTTTCTATAACTCTGTAATAATTTATTTGCGCATGCCCCAGAAAAAGCATTTTCTTGTAGCCAGCTGGTTGGAGTTGGGAAATGAAACGTGTTTGCTGACCACTGGGCTTTCAGTCAGACCCACTGAAATTACAGAGCAGATCGAGACACTTTTGCTGTCTGGGTGTGCCCCCATGAAAAATGCTTTTTCTTCATCGCAAAGTTTAAGAAGATTAAAAGGGTTTGTGTTAAAACCAAGCAAAGTGGTGACTGCAACACTTTCATATCCTCTTTCGAATTTCCTTCCTTCAAAGTTTCCCTCATTTCTGTCTCAAATAACAGCCAACTTTAAAAAAAAAAAAAAATCCAAAACCCAAGCCTTTGTAGTACTACTTATTTTCTCCACTTTCAGTGTCCAGTTCTTCTCCTTGGACCTTCCTACGTGGGAGTTGTGCCTGCCTCTAAGGAAATGCATTGTTAATTGACTCTCTTTGTCCTTAAAATCTTGCCTTGGCAGTAAGAAAAGCCAGACCCTGGTATGCTATGACAACTGACCAAGATAAAACATATCGCTGAGCTATGTGGACGGTATAGGGACTGTGTTCCCTGCCCAAGAAGAGACAAAAGGCTGAAGCATGGCTCAAACCACACTACTGATACAGATGTTCTCATTTTGGCTCCTCTAGAGCACTTTCCTATGGGTCTCAAAGCATTTAATAACAAAAAGATGAGGTTTAGATTTAATAGATAGCAACCAGAGGCTTAGAAAATTGAAATTACTTAATAGAGGACATTTAAGATCAATTCTGGGGACAGCATTCAGGGTTTACTAATGCTGCCTTAGATCATACTGCCTTCTAAAAAGCACGGTGACCCCCTCAAAAACAAAATAATTAGTTTAATCATTAGGTAGTTCCACGTTTGTTGTTTCAGATAAAGGAAATGGCATTTCTCAGGCAAATCTTGGGGTTAATTTGTTACATGGATCTTCTATGTCATGTTTTCTTTGGCAAATGATCAGTGACCTCATTAATTTCTATATCTAACTTAGCTTCCGTTTCAAAGCACTATAAAACAGAAACAACCAGATGTTCATGCCCAAAAGTAAACATTAAAGAGAATGATAATATAAATGGTCCCTTTTTAAATTGATTCAGATACAACAGATCACAAAAGGCCATCTTAAAACCAAATGCTCTTAAAATAAAAGATTAAGACCTCCTTACCCTCTGCTTCGAGTAAGTATTTAAGCTAATGAGAGCTAGGAAATCAATGAGTGGATATTGAATTGCTATCTAGCCAGGCTTCAGACAGATTCTGGTAAACAAACAGAAGCCTAAAAATAAATGTGTAGGGGAAATTTTTTCAGGAAATTACACATTTATAAGCAGAGAGGGGGAAAAAAGGGTGGAAAGAGGTACTGTAAAGGTAACTCATGGTGAAGAGATCATACTTAAGATTTTTTCATCTATTGGAAAATCAGCTATGCTTAGATCAGTATCCAGTTTAATAGCTGAGACACGTAATTGTCCATGCTGAATCTATGGGCTACATGCCATGCCCTTGGCTCACATCTGCACATTAATCTACAGATGATATTTAAGACACTGGAGAGGAACTCAATTCTCAAGAAAAGCCGACATGGATGCAACTTACTGCAAGAGAAAAGTTCTAAATATCACTAATGCTTCTTGCTCCGAGACCTGCTCAGTTTCCTTTTCCTTTATTTTACATAATCAGTGGTTCCACTGAGGGGCTTTGGTGTTTTAGAGAGGAACCTGCACATATGCTATTACAGGACAAAATCTAGAATTTGTAACAACACCTACTATCACTATTCTCAGCTTTGCAAAATTTTTCACTAAACCAAGAATTTAGACACCCCAGAACTGTGCCACACGTTCATAACCTCACCAGTGCCATAATAAAGTGCTGTTCTCCTGGGTTTGTGGCCATGTATTTCCAACAGAGCAAAACAGTTACTGATGATGTTTCCAGATATTGTCATATGCAATGCTCATCCATGCACTTTTGGTACGTACAAAGGCACACAACAGAATTTATCTTATGGTCCCTCTGGCAAACAGCAGGCACGTTCTTCCCCTCCAGACTGTGGGGTATGTAGAAGGTTTACTGCTCCCAGCCCTGCTTCTTTGCCCAGCTTTGTATACATCTCAAAGGCAGCATGATGACATTGCCGACAACAGCTAAGCCAAAGCATGAAGCTTTTCATTTCGTTTGGAAAGAGATGAGATCTGGTAACTTGCAGTAACAATTTCCATGCTTTTAATTCACATCCTGGGAAAATCTTATATACAATGCTAATGATCTCCGGGAAAGATTTTTTTTGCAGGAGACACAGGGCATGAACTAGATGGTGCATTCGATGGGGAGCCAGTGCAAAGGGCAGAAGCAGAGGCAAAATGTTCTCAGGCTCACATTGCTAAGCAGGAAACCTGCTGGTCAGTATTGCTAGGGCACACAAAATTAAGTCCTTTTTTAGCAAAAATCATGCAAAGAGGTGTCCTAAAGCTGCTAAATGACTTTTCATTGTGAATTTTGCCAGAGGGTCCCAAACTGCAGCCATAGTTTACAGCAGAGAGTACCAAGCTGTGTACCGAGTTTTCCTGACTTCACTTCTGACACTACTGAGTGCACGTGACTGTTAGTTCACCATATGCACAACCAAGTACACAACCATGAACTACACACATTCATCCTGGCACTACTGCCAGGGAACAGGAAAGAACCATCAGACTATGTTTTTTCAGCGACCAAAGGGGAGCTGTACTAGGGGTGGCCCCAATTCCCATGCCAGCCCTTCAGAGGGCACCAGCCAGCATAGCACAGCCTCTTCTGTGCCCTTCATCTTCTCCTTTGAACAGAAGTAACTTCTTGTCTATGCTTTATTTGATAGCAGAGATCAGCTTCTGTCTCCAAACTCCTTGACTGCTGCCAGATTTGCAACTCTGGTCTTTAATAAACTACTATTCTGCAGACGATTTCAGAGAATCAGATAGAGAACAAAGAGGCTACCAAAGCAACAATAAAAATGCAGATGGAGAAAACATTCTAATGAATAGTATTAGATCGGCCCTAAATTCAGAACTGGTGTCTCCTCAGCCTATAAAAAGTCCATTATTATGTGCTTCTTTCTGAGATGTGAGGCATGCCGTGTAACCCTTCCATGTCAAGATAAACAAAGCAATAGGCTTCAGAAAACATCTGCTTTAAATCCAAGCATTTCCACAAAGTGTATTTGCCCGAAAGTTGAAAAAGGGTATTCTTGTGCTTTTAAGGTATCTATACCCTGTTAGAGACAAGTTACGTAAGCCTTTAAGTATTAGCAGTGGATAAAGTTTTCTTTCAAATAAAAAGGGTGACCCTGTGTAAGCAAATACTTGTTTTGCTCATGTGTGAGAAGGGCAGATGATTACACCATGCCTAAATGCAGAGTAATGTAACTTAGAAAAGGAAATCAAGTGGTTTTACAAGGAGATGGGAGTCGATTAATTTAGAAGTTCCTCAACTGTCCTTCTAGTAACCATGCAGACAGATACTGGAAATGCAATAAGCTGATGCTGTCATTGCAAAGTTTTATGTCCAGCTTTGCTTTTTCACAGAACTATATGCAATTTAATTGTATGAGCCCAAATGCACCCTCCGTTGTACCATTTCCCAAAAATGTATCAGAGCAACTGTGAGTGAGAACCAGGATAAAACACCAACAAATACAAAACTAACTTATGCCTCAGCTGACAGTCCCATGGAGGTCCAACCTTCCAGGCATCGCTACAGCTGGAGCATTTACCCAGGGCAGGACATGGAGCAGCTCACACGGGTGCTGCCAGAAACCATGATCTGGTACAGAAGTGGCTGCAGTCTGCCAAAGAGCGAGGGAGAAACATTGGCCAGGCACAGTATTGCTTAAGAAAAGTGTCAGGAAAACTAAATGGAAGGGATTCAAGAGAAAGAAAAAATAAAGATAAATTGTTTGCAGGACACAAGTCCAGTTTTGTTGCCTGATTTTTGTTTTGGCAGCTGCACGTCCCAGGGATGCCTATTTATGGACAGATTTTACTTAAAGCTTCCGCAATGTTGTGTACAGAAGAAACAGGAACAAAAACATGTCTCCTGGACCTGTACTTATTCAGAAACCCAGAGGAAGTGAGCCACTTATGCAGCTCCCAAGCTCCTGCTGTTTGGGTTTGACTTATTTTTAAGATTGGACTCATCATCTGATTCTTTTAACTAAAGAAACATAATTAACACATTTCACTTTCTTTTTTTCAAGCAAGGAGTAAAAACAAATGGCAAAACTATAAAGCACTGAAAATGTACGCAAAGAGATTTTTAGTCCAGGAGGAGATAGCTACAGGTGAAATCCACACCAAATGGGCTATATCCCAGTCTTATCCCTCCACGTCCTTGAGCCAGACGAGCAGTGCTAGGGAGGCACTCTTCATTGGGTGCACAGCAGCCACCGCTATTTACTGGTGGCACCCAGCTCCCATTGTGGGGACATGTCCCTCATCGGGTCTGTCTCACTGCCTCGTATCCTCAGCTTCCTCGCTGGGACTGCCAGGGACAGTGCCAGCTGTGGGTGGGTGACACCATCTGATGAGAAGGGCGCCGAGGCCATGCAGCAAACATCTTTTAGATATCCTCTGAAGTTGCCATCCCTTCTAAATGGATATGCCACCCACTTCAAGACCTGTAGTTACTGGGGTCAAGAACAGCCGAGGAACGGCACACTTCTCTCCAGCCAGCCCAGTCCCCATGAAAAGGTCCACCAACCTGCCAAGGCCATGCTTTTGCATTGCAGTTATACTCCTGGTCTTCCCCTCCACACTGTCTATTTACATTTCTGGTCCCTCAGCAGGCTGACCCTAAAGTCATCCCTTCTTTGGGGACACCAGCCCCAACAGCTACTGGGCTATGATGAGTCACCAAACCACTAATAACCTCCACAAACTTGAAAACAGCACAACCAGCGACTTAAGCCCAGATCCTTCAATTAATTACGAACATGAGTGGCCTTATCGCACTAGGTGGAAGTGCTTCTGGGCAGAAAACGGCTTCTCCAAGCTCGACTCACCCAGACGCAGGATTGCAGAGTTTGCACTCCCAGAGACCGTTTTGAAGATCAAAGCAGCAGCAAGTCAGAGGGAGTCTGAGCCATACATTGTTTCCTTCATATACTCTTACATAGAATTATGTAATGTCATTAAGTGGTATAATTACAGAGTCCAACCATGCATTTTTGTGGTTGAAGGGAAAGTATGCTTAATGGTGTAATTACATCTAAAAAAGAGATCCCATGACTAATTACATCTACAGGGCGGCAAGCAGCAAAAAGCTTCGTAGCGTCATATTAGGAATGAATTATGTGTCTGGTAGTTTTCCTCCTTATTCAAAGCACAGCAGCATAAAATACTACTGGCAGACCCCACGTCTCCCTGTGCCTTCCACATTGCCAGGATTATCACCATCAACGAGCCCATAAACAGCAAAATCTTCTGAATAACAACTGAGGCCAACTCACCTTCGTGCTGCACAGGAATGATCCAATTTCACCCCAAATGAGTAGGGATATGGCACTGTTGGGGTGTGAAGATTGTGATCAAGCATCACGGTGCCACACAAGCAAGTTTATGGGTGACTGATGGGGTCTTCAGCCATGCCCCATGTGTCTCCTACCTGTTCAACTTTCCTGTTTGCCATGTATCTGTCTGAGGTTGGTTGAAGCCATACGGCGAATCCAAGGTGAGGACCTTGGCAAATGCTTGCCCCAGGCCAAGCACCGCCTGGGCTAGCCAGTGTTATACTGGCTACCAATCCCTCCAGGTAACAGTTGTAGGAGGATTATCCTGGCTGGTCAAATAGAGTCACATCACAGACCATGTTACCTAAATCCAGCTTCTGCCAAGCACCCTCCCATCACTTCAAACCAAACAGGAGAAATTGTCTCCAATCCACCTCTCCCTGACAATCTTTCCCATCCCATGCCACTCATTAACTCAGGGCACATGGGGATTTGGCCTTAGCCTGCCCAGAAGCCATCTCCTCCAGCCCTATTGGTGAAACACTGGCAAACAGAACTACCCAAAACATTGGTCTGAAGCCGAGGAAGTGCTAAAGCATTCCTCAAATCCATTTGTCTTACTGCCTGAGATGGCGTTTTATGACTAGAGTGCTGTGGCACCCTGAGATTTATGGGCAATGGGCTCACTCAGACACAGACAGAGGGAGAACGATTAACACCACCTTATTCTCTGATCCTACGCCCCTCTACTTTTGGCTCATTCCCCTCCACCTTCCTTCTTTATCCTCCTATTATAGCAATAGTGAAGTACAACCAGTGTTTGTCTTTTTTTCCAGACAGCCTTTAAGAGAGCAGAAAGCCTCTCTAAGATGGACACTTGCTGTCCCCAGCTCCAGCCCCAGGCTCTGACGTTCCTCTCCACAGGCAGAGATCTGCTGCAGCCGTTAAACTGAAATCTGCTGGGTTATACCGGGAACTGCATTTCACTTTGCTAGCACGACTCCAGCAAAGTTCATAACATTGGGAATCTTTAATGCCTAGCAGAAAGTCTGAGCGGTTTTCTACCAGACCTTTCCTAGCCAGCCTCACCTGCCACCCAGATTGCTTTTACCAGCTCCACGTAATCTCCACAGCCTCCCCTCCCCTCGGTGCTATGCAGCTCAAATAACCCCCCTGCCCTTTTGTTTTGGGAAGGATATTGAACTGCCCACAGTCAGGCCCAGAAAGGGCTCTTGTATTTTGGGGAGACCCAGCACATTTTCAGCTGAGCTGTCTGAAGAACAAGTGGGTCTGGTAAGTTGAGGAAAGCATCTCGAAGAAATGAGGGTTAGGTGAAAACCGAGAGCTTCTCGACTGGTGATTTCAGATCAGGGCTGTTTTGCTGAGTAGCATTTTTACTAGCAAGTAAGCTGAATATTGATAGTTTTTTTCTCTCCCAATAGGAGCAATGGGTGCTTCTCTTCAGAACTCCAGAGAATTAGTTGGGAAATGTGAAAAAACTTCCCCCGAGGTAGGAAGAAATCTGTCCAAGGTCAGGACACTCTCTGCTCCTTGCTGTGCTGGAGCTTTGTTATGCTGATGTCAGGCCAGGCAGCCGTCACAAGCAGGGGACAGCCCAGATGGGAGAACAGGACACGTATGCTTTGGGGGAGCAAGGCAAGACTGGGTTTGGGATTCAAAAGGGAGAGGCAAAAAATACACGTGCAATAGAAAGGGAGGAAAAGTTTCAAAACAATTTTTTTCCCAACATTTTCCGTGTTGATATTGATCATAAGTAAATGCACAACCTCGATCTGAAGGTACTTCACTTTCTGATCCCAAATAAATTTTTTGAGGTTTAACTGTTCAGTGCTCACACTGTGTTTTGAGATTTTTAAATAAAGGGAGTTTCAAAACTCTGGAAAGAAAGCATCATGGTAAATATTTTTGCTTTTTGAAAACATAAGCTGCATATCTCTTCACACCGGCTGTGAAGCAGCAAGAGACAATAAATGTAGACATAAAGCAGGTAGACAAGACATACATGCTGAATATTTTGGAGCACTCAGCTGAGGATGAGTGGATGGTTAAGCACACAAATGAGCTGGTCTCATTTCCAAAATGTGAAAGTTCAGCTTGTGGATATTGATTTCCAGGCAAGCCCGGTTCACTCCATTCCCTAGTGCTTAGCTGCCTTTGAAGGTCTTTAAGAGCCTGTCCAGAAAACGTCTACTTACTTCAGTGCCATTTTAAGCACAGGTTATTTCTTTAGTCTGAGAGCAAATTAGCAACACACTGACTCCAAAGAGATGCTCCAGGCTTCCCTGAGAGCCTCCCACATTTTGCCTCCAGTATTGCTTTCCTGGGTACATTTTAGCAAGCACGTAGCAGGATACAGAAGGTGGCATTTCCAGCAAGGAGGAAACTTCCAGCTTTGGTATAGGAAGCTCTGAACTTATTGAAAAAAATGGGGTAAATTTAGCTCGTGTCTCTCCTCCATGCCAAGCTCCGAGGTCTCTGTTTGCACCAAGCTACATCCATAAGAGGCAGGAGCCTGGGAGCAGCTGAAATGAGCTGGAGTGTTGGGGGAGCAGCTGACAGGTCCTGGCAGTCTCGGCAGTGGGGGCTGGGAAGCCCGGGTGGCTCCGCTGATGGTGTGTCAATAAAACACTGTGACATTAAGCAGCACGCTGGTGTGCAGGGTGGCAGCTGGAGGCCAGCTCGAGGGCTAGCGCTTGAGGAGCGGTGATCAAAACAAGCCAGAAAACGCAGCATCCTTCGGCTACGTAAAGTTTCCAAGGAGGCAGGAAACACCAGGTCTGGACTTGTTGAATAGCCAGTAAAAACCCATCACTTGTGGCCCCACAGGAGTCAGTGTTCCCCAGCTCACGGCAGGGCTCCTCCAACCTCTTCCCAGCCCATCCGGCCTCTGGCCAGGAGGTCCTACCCTACAGCAGATATGGTGCCACGTTGCAAGTCGCTCATTCCTCACCTCATCTGAGGCTCCCACCTGCCTCTGAGACACCCACAACCTACCCTAACCCAGACAGCACTGTCCACATCATGAGCCCAGCCCCACAACACAAGGTGGGGAAACCAATAAGAGATAAATGTTTATTCACCTCCTGGGTTTTGAGCCTTCAGTGGGATTTGTTACTAATCCCAGAGTAATTTTGGTTGGGACGAACCCTTGGAGGTCTCTAGTCTGTCCCACCACGCAAAGCATATCCAACTAGATCATGTGGCCATGTCCAGCCAGATCTTGAACATTGCCAAAGAGGAGATCCCCCAGATGCTCTGGGCAACCTCCACCAGCATTTGATCACACTCATAGTAAAAAAGTTTTTCCTACATCTAACTGGAATTTCCCATGTTGCAACTTGCGCCTGTTGCTTCTAGTCCTGTCACCACACACCTCTGAGCAGAGTCGAGCCCCAGCTTCTCTACACCCTCCCATTAGGTGCTTACAGACAGCAAAAAGTTCTTCCTTGAGTCATCTCTTCTCCAAGCTGAACAAACAGTCTTCTCAACTGCTCCTGGTGCACCATGTGCTCCAGCTCCACACTGAGTTAATCTGAGTTAATCAATGTTTGAGGGGGACATAGTCATCTGCGGAGCCCAAAACTGGTGTTTTCCCTATGGCAATCCTAGGGCACAGATGTACACCCAGAAGTGAGGGACTTACTGCTTGGGGAGCTACAGCTGAGCTGCAGTAACCAGCCGCGTGTGCTCACTTCTCCTCCCACAATGGGAAGTGAAACCAGCCAGATAAATCCTGAAACCACCATATAGCCAACAACGGCGAGTCACTGAACTGTGGTAACACAGCCACTTCTGGTCACAAGCCAGTAGCTGCACCATTTTTTTTTGTCCTAGACCAAACACAGCCCTAGACCTCTTAAACAAGGACCAATCTGGGCAAAACTTCCCCCAAAAGCCTTTTTTTCTTTCCTGCAACCTCTAATCTATCAGCTATCGAAATGAATTATTTTTCTGCCACTCCTCCGGGGTCTACGGTTGGGTGGTGAATGTTGAAAACTAACACCAAGAAACGGTGACTGTGTGCCAGGCAACTGTGAAAATACAGTCAGATAAAAGGTCTCCTCTGCTGAGAAAGGAAGGCTTTGGAGAGAGCAACCTGTGGCTACGGAGCCTTCTTCACTCACTAAAATTCAGAACAGCTGCAGCATCTCTTTAAAGCCTGTTTAGGCTTTCAATGAAAGTTCACGCAGCGTATTAGGGATGTCAGGACCTGCCATGTCGGGAGGACATGATGAAAGTTGATGTTGCTGCTCTCCAGAAACTAATGCATCTTCATTTGCAGCACAAATGATAAAGGGATGCCATTATTTGGAATGAATACTTTTTAAGAGCATGATTAGCACCATTAGACACATTATTTGGAGATATCAGTTGTTTTAATACAGCAAGCGTGACAGAGTGGTTGTTCTTCATATAAGGAGAAAGAAGGGCGAGACAACTGTGCTATGCATCATGTAATTACAGCAGCAGGGCTAGGCCTTTTCTGTTGATGAAAAGCGCCACAGTAATTCCAAAACGTGCTCAGTCAGTTTTTGTTTATTACTGGCATCGGTGCAGTCTTTCTTAACAATTAGAAAAAAAACTTGAGAATAATTCACAACATCCACTTACTCTTCTATGTGTGACCATTAATGTGTCTGAACACTGATTTCTTTTTTCTTCTCTCCATTTTTGATATATAAGCATATCTGAACATGCTGAATGGAGGCATTGAGAACACTAGAGGAGTACCTGGCTTGAAAGTTATACCAGGTTAATAAAAGTCTTTTTCTTAGTCTTGGCAACATTTAGAAAACAAAAGATAATATTCATTCTAAGAATAAATTTCACTTGATCTTGCCATGCTCAGCCATATGACTCAGGTCCTTGACTTTGAGACCATATATAAGGATCAATGCAGGGCTGAACCTGCCTTGCATGTGCAAAGGCAGGAGGAATAGGTAGTTTATTTTTCATTTTGCTGTTATTTTCTTTGGCTAACTGCTCACACAGGCCTCACTGGGCTGGTTATTAACATTCAGTTTCCTTGCTAAAGGCATTCCACCCAGCCCAGATCTCCTCCAAAGCTACTATAAATGGATTTAATTCAGACCATGATATTGAGCCCTGTGTAATGAGCCAAAGATTTTAGTGGACAGAAGTTTTACAAAGCTCAGAGGGTTTAGTTCAATGGCACACTGGCTCCCAGAGCAAGGCTGGCTTAAAAATCTGCTACTCTCAAGCACTTGTTTCTATCCCCTTGCTCTCTCTTCCACGCTGGTCCAGTGATGGTGTAAACTGCTATTGCTCTCTGTTACAAAGATTTGGCTCTTTTTCAGGAGGTAGTGTTTACAGTGTTAGTTCTGCCTTGTGTCAACCGGGAAAGTGGTCATCACATACATGTTTGCTGATTTCTCTGTGCATCCTGTGTAATCTACATAATTGATCTTTTTTTCTTTGCCTGGGATACCATTGGTCCATTTCTTGTTTTCATTTTACATCATTTCCTAAGAAAGAACAAACGGATGATGTTTATTTCCCTCCTGTAATTTTCAGTCTGTTGGAAATGACTGACACTGGGCTAATCCATTGCTAAATTCCCATTTAAAAACCTGAGGATGCTCTGAGCAGGAATAAATTTTACTTTTCTAAACCCATGCTGGGTTGCAAAAGTCCCATCTCTATTTTGCCTAATGTAAAACTATCAAGTTTCACTATGTGCTTCTTTCTTTTTTACAAGGTATGTCATCATCAAGTCCTATATAATTAATAAACCCTGATCCTCAGTTAATAAAGGGGTACACAAATTTATAGATGGCTGGGTGTATGCTCCACTAGTTCTGGCTTTGGCAATCGGTTTGCTCCTGCAAGCTGCGATCCCTGCAGTACCGTCACAGTTCATAAATACAAGAGGCGAGACTCCTTGTTGACCCACGCGTTGTGACATGCTGCCAGTGCTCCATGCCATTGCTTCTCCCCATTACTTTGATGTATATTTCTCATTATTTCATAAGTAACACAAAAATTAAACTGAATCTGAGGCAGCAGGGAAATCAATCTTCTCCAGAGAATCGTTCCAGTTAAAAAATTCAATAAATCTTTAATCCATTCAGACACTGTATCAAAAAAATTGTAGCAAGAATGCACTTAAAGAGAAGGCAGAAAAACTGTATTCCAAATGGCCAACATCTATGCTGCAATAATATTCTTCTTAATACATTCAGACAAGTGTTTTCAGGAAGACAGATGATGTCTAAATATTCTTTCTTGATAATTTCTTGTGTGCTTTCAATTTTCTGGAGATAATTAGTCATTGTAACAGGAGCATTTAGACTTTTAAACACACATTTTTTCACTAAAAAATAATTCAGTCAGGCTAGTAATGTGATAACCCTTCTCTGATTAATTAAATTTTCAGCGTGAGGTATTCTATAAAAGTACATTCAGAGACACAGTGTAACACCAAGCAGGCTTGTAGCTAATGCTGGGTCTTTGCAGATTTAAATGCTATTCTTGAGGCCGCCACAGTTTCTCTGTCATTCTTGAGATAAAATTTTCAACTTTGTATAATGAGAAACCCACATTCAGCCCTACATACTCACACAAACACCCGTTATCGACATGCCTCACTCCAGGAACATAGGTTTGACAATCCCAATCCATTTTAAAGAGCCAAGAGTGAAACAAAGCATCTAACCTGATCAGTTATAGGCACGATATCAGACACTATTCCTCTGCTTAATTTAAAAGTTAATTCAGGAACCCCTGAGGATTCAACTGGAGTGAGGGCTTTCAGCAACTCATTAGCTGATAGCAGAACTTGGGGTAATTCATTTATATCCACCAAGAGAAGCTTGAGTATCCATGGGATTAAGTGGTAGTTGAGCAGTGGTTTTAAGGACAACCATCATGCCCTCAAGACAATGAACCCTGAGCATGTTGACCCAGCGGCAGCTGCAAGACACATCTACCGTGTGCAAAGCTATGTCCTACATTGCCCCCGAGCTCACATTACATTCAGCAGAGAAAAAAGCACCTCATCTGACCCATCCCAACTACCTCTGTTAGGATAGAAAATGCCACCCATGAGGTAACTGCTGTTTCCAACCTTCCCCAAAGGGAACCCAAGATGACTAGTTCTCACGCAGGTATCTACCCAGGCTTGGGCAGATGAATCTCATCCTAAGTCTCTGAAGGTTCCCAGGCCATCGCAGTAGGGCCAGAGCTAACACGAAACTCTCCGATTAGGGAGCTGTAACATCCCCTTCCGCAGCCTCACACCCCTCAGAGCAGGAATCAGAGTTATTTGTACAAGTAAGTTGCATTTACACTGTGGTTCCCTACTCTTCCCAAGTGGGATGCAATGGGTTTAGGGGAAAAGAGCAATATCCAGAAACACACTTGTTGCCTTAGAACCCTGAATATCCACACTCACATAACCTCAACGTTTCTGTGCATGTCTTCGTGACTGCCACCAGCCCAGTGCCAAAGCACCCCAAAGGATATAGGGATGCACATTTATCTCTGTTTTTTGGAGGGAGCTGAGGCTGACGGGCTATGCCTGTGTCAGTAAGACTGAGGAATACCAGTGGCATGAAGCAGCAGTGGCGCAGGCTGGGGACCATTCTTAAGGCACAGTCTGGATGACCATTTTTCCAACTTCTGCAGCATTTACAGTATCTTTCATGGAACCTTTGCAGGTATAGCGAGACCCTTATCTTTCCTGGCAAAGCTTGCACATTTTTTAAGAGCCTGCCTAGTGCAATATGTGGGTATTTTCTCTCTTTTCACCTTGACAGCTGCAAACTATCGCCCTCATTCCTGTTCCATTTATCCCACTGGGAACTCTTAGATTAAGTGACTCTTAGATAAGAGTGGGAAATTAGTCATCATAAACACATGGGCCCAGTGAATAACTCCAACTTTCAAACAGCAAAATAGCTTTTGCTGCAGTGCTAACACTGTGATGAACTCCACATCCACAACTCCTGACAAGACTGCTATTTTTTGTAGGGCAAAAAGCTTCCAATCAGCAAATAAGAAGTTCTCCCAGAAAAAGAGTTCCTGTTCATAAAGCCTGAAGAATTATTTTTGTCTTTCAAGATGACTAGGAGGTGCATAAAAAATCATTCACAGAACCTGCGTCTACCACGATTTTTGATCAGCTTTGTATTATTATGCGCACAGTCCTATTGGTTTCAGCAGGTGCATGGCAGAGTCTGATCCTGAGTAACCACTCAGCATCAAGGACCTGAATTCACAGATTATCTGGTGCTGCATCAAGGCCCACAGCATTTGGAAGCTAAATTGGCTTCACACCTTTCTAACCTCAGCATTCACTGCACAAAACTCTTTTCTAGCTGGAATCGTGAGCTCTTATGAAAAGACTTTGCACCTACCATCGGAGCACTTCAGAGATATTAATTCATTCAAGCTCGTAATACTGCTGTGAGATAAGTCATTGTTGTATTGGCATTGAAATAGAGGTGATGAACAGTTGTGCTTTTTGGACACAGGAATGTGAGGAATCATTGCAAGAAACAGCAATAAAGCTAACATCTTCTAGCACCCAATCCGTGCCTTCAACCTTAATCAAGTCTATCACCTTTAAACAATGCTGCCAAAAGAAAGAGGATGGGTTTCATTGTGATAACCCTCCTGCCTCTTTCACACGCCAGAGCCGCAGAACCACATCTTGATTTTGTACCCACACAATATGCAAAACTCCTAATTGCTCGGCTCTCGGCACTTATGTGCCAAAGCTGAAGAGTATCTCCTGCCAACTGGAACTGGCGTGTTATTGTTATTAATCATCCGTATATGCCACTGGTTCGCAGGAACTATCCAGAGTATTTTATTTATATAAAGCATCACACTGCAAATGCCCCCTTTTCTCTCTGGCTGACCTCCTCTGCCTATATTTATACTCTATTTTTTTCCGTTAAACAATCAGATTATACCTCTCATTCCCTGATTCATTAAAAGTATGCAGCAGAGGGACAGCAGTTTCTTGCTTCTGCAAACAAATGCTTGTTAGAGAGTCTGGACAAAAAAGACCAGGTTGTGAAACAGCAAGGAAGGATCACACCGCAAAGCAATCCGCTGCTGAGATCATGTCTTATGGCCCTTATCTGTCCTCAGACAACGGGATATGGCAACGCTGTTCGGGGATCTTGGATGTTTAGCTCAAATAGTAAGGAACTGCACAGGTTTATCTTTGAATTGTTACTACAGATCCCTGGGGTCAACCAGTCCTTACCCCAACACCTCAGCCACAACACTACTGTGAAAAAACACCTGCATACTTTCAGGCTAAAGGCCAAATTTTGATTACTTTTGCTTAAGTGAGCTACTGGATGCAACCTGTCCTGCAGGAGACCCGAAGGAGGTCTGAGCCAGGGCCAGTGCGGGATCCAGCCATGCGGGACACAGAGGTAGCCCAAATTAGTTTGCTCCAGATGCAATTTAGCTACATCACCTTGGGTGGGTGCCACACCTTGCAAGCCCTTCTAAGGGCTCTAAGCAAAGCAGTCTGGGGTGCTGGTGAGACTGGTGGCCCTCTTGACACTCGACTCTGTGGCATGGACAAGCCTTTAAAGCCTATGAATTATCAGGGCTCGAAGCGATGGTTTTACAATCAAGACCCTGATCCCTTTGTGTCCCCACGAATGCCGGCGTCGACTCTACAACACCAGAGCCCCGGGGGGTGTCAACATTCCCAAAAACATGAAACCCTCAACAAGGGGAAAATCTCTGTGCAGACAAGAAATGTTCCTGGTCAGCCTCCAAAGAAAACCCTGCTTTTGCAGCACAGACTTACAGCATGAGGATTTGGTTCTCTTTCAGTATGATTTTGTTATGCCAAAAGGGACATTTCCTGACAGAAAGCAGCTCATGGAAACTCGGAAACAGAATAAAAGGAAGAATTCTGGTGCGTGTGCCCCAGTGAAGAGATGTGCATAAGGAACAGCCTCTTGTCCTCAGGCTTTGGTGGGGTTGTGGTTGACTCCTTCCTGTGTTATACACAAATGGAATAACTGATGGCCTTGGGAGAACACCGAGGTCTTCCCCAGGCGCTCAGCTGATCTTGCTCAAGCCATAAGCGCTCTGGTTTGCACTGTTGCAGAGCGCCTTCAACAACAGAGCAAAATATCAGCTGAGCCTACAGTACTTCCAATAATTAACAGCAACGTATCTGTGAGTTCATTATATCATATTCTCTTATTTACTGTAAATGGATAATTGCAAAAGTGGAGAGCAGCTTCAGAGCTGAGGCTGCACTGAGGCTTCCACTTAAAGCAAGGGCTCAGCCTCTTGGTTGTTTAGTAATTTTATAATAAAACTCAAGAGATTTCGTGGTTCCACTGTTAGTTGGAAATGAATGCAAGGCAGGAAATGAGGAAAGGCTTTGCTCTGACAGTCAATTTCTCTGAATTTTGCATGAGTGAAGCAAGAATAATTGGTCCAGAGTTTATAACGCCATCACAAAAGACTGTCTGCACTGTACTACAGGCAGTGAGCCTGTCCGCAGGGCACAGGAGAAAGAACCAGCCCCATTTTTCCCACAGACGCATGCTGCTGCTAGCCTGGAAAGCAAGGTCCCATGCTGATCTGCTGCGTGGCTGACAGCGGTAAAGCATCTTCCATATGGCCTTCTGCTAACAGCTCCGGTGGTGAGTTTTTTGCAGCCCGGACGTCTGACTGCTAGAAGCGCAGTTGTGACCTCCAAATCATTGCACAAAAGCCATCAGCTTGGGATGGCTGCTGTCCCCTGCCAGCCCAGGGCACGGTGCAATGATTCGAGAGACAAAAGGTTCAATACCCCAACCCCAGGCTCCCTTCGACTCGGCCCTTTGTCCCGTGGATGTATTGATAAAACAAATGAACTGCGCTTCAGTGAATCGGCACAAATGTGCTATGCAGAGAAGCAACTTGAAGCTCAAAGAGCAAAATTTGCAGCTAAGGACATTAATGACTCAGCCTGGTTACTCTGAAACCAGCTTTTGTGGGTGGTAAGAAATGGATGCAGGCACCATAGAGCCTGGCAATGATGAAAAATAACCCAATACGCTCCAAATGTTTGTGCTTCATATGGAGAAGAGCAGACTTTTTGCATATTTTTCCCATATTTCTGCAAGATTCAGTTATTATAGAGCCAAACTCTAAGGAGAACTGAGGTTTATATTCTTTTGTTACAGGAATTCATTTTATTTTTAAAAGTTGGGCCGAGTCAAATGGGGAGCAACTTGTAAAAGCAGCCTACAGGGTTGGAGTTGACATTTTTTGTGTATTCTGAAAAAAACTATGCACTGAAATTCTACTGGACATGCACTATATGCTTTACATAGACAGCCCCTGGCCTGAGGAATTTGCAGAGCAAATAAATGTGAACAGAGCAAAATAAATGAGACAAGAGAAGGTCAGATGAATATGGGAAGATTAATGGGAGTGAGATTTGGGGAATGTTGCTAGTAGGAGGCTGCTGTATGGGACGAAGGTAGAGCTAAGTGCTGGGGATTGGAGGCAGGACAAGCAGATTTCAGTAAAAATACTAGAACCACAGGAGGAGCAAGAGATGGTTTTCTGAAAGACACTTTTCACTCCACACCTCTTCCCCCCAGCATGTGCTTAAAATGAACCAGACTTTTCCACGGACATAAGGACCTTCTTCTTCCCCCTAGCACTTGTGCATCAGCATCCTGTAACGGTTGAGAGGGGCTGGACCATCCCTGCACAAAGCTCCGGGATTTCAGTTTACGTAGGATCTGCTATCAGGCAAAAGATTCCCTCAGTCTGCACATGGGCTATGGCACTGGGCAACCTGGCACATCCCTTCTGTTCAGCCTGGGGCCGTCCCGGGCATCTTGGATGGGTCTCGCAGAGCATTCCTTTAACCACTGTAGCCCCTCAAAGGTGGTAACCATGGCCTCTACGGAAAGCTTGCCCAAGGAAGATCACAGAGCAAGGCCTCATTTTGTGATCCTTGGCTGCAAATTTACACTTAGAATCATAGAATCATAGAACCATTAAGGTTGGAAAAGACCTCTAAGATCATCAAGTCCAATCATCAACTAACACCACCATGACTCCTAAACTAGGCCCTGGAGTGCCACATCTATACCTTTTTTGAACTTTCCAAAGATGTTCAAATCCCACTGAAAACATAAAGGAAAGACAGCTGAAAATTGCTGGCTGCTGAGTGATTGCAGTCTGAAAACTCCTCTATGTATAAAGGAGGGAAAATATTGTTCACTGCAAGCTCATGGATCTCACCAACCCAGGGATGAGCAATTTCACGTTTCACAGATGAGTGCTCAGAAGCCCAGCAAGAAAATGACCCCTGCGCAAGAAAAAAAACCCCACAAATACCTATTCAGTCAGTGCCAGGAGGGCTGTACGGGCTCGGTGCACTGATGCGTTTAACTGCTGCAGTGAAGCAAGAGCTGGCTCCTGCTAAGTACTGGCAAAAAACTTTCCCTGGTATCCACTTGTACTGCCAGAGCTCAGCGCAGAGGTTTCCATTTCCACTCCCGGGGGACATGAGGGCGAGATGGGGCGTACAGCTGGGCCAACGCGGGGAGCTGGCACACAAAGTCCCCACCCTGCAGACAGAGATTATTTTCTTTTCCAACATATCTATAAATCTGTTATGTGGGGACTGACTTTTTTTTTTTTTCACTTTTGCAATTACATTTTGTATTAAAAATAGACCTTTCAATGATGTTACAGTACTCGTTAGCAGAAGTTGTTAACAGCTTGCAGCGTCTCAGGCATGACAAGGTTCAATGGAAGACTCAGTGTCCCCTGCACCCCTGCGCAGAAGCCTGCGCACGTGGACACATTGAGGTGGTCTAATCCAGCCCTTGTCCATCAGGTAGCCACCACCCCCTTACTTACTGCAGCCCACTCCCATTCAGTGAGAATTTTGCCTTTTTTTTCGTTGATAGGAAACACCACCAAGCTACCAGTCTGGATCTTCATGTCCCATGAAGCAGCAAGTGAGATATTTCAAAAAAATTTAAAAAATACTTTGTAGGAGGTTTGTGGCTTAGAGGGAAGGAGGAGATGCAGCCCTGGGATATGAGGTTTGCTATCCCGCACCACCCTTGTGACAGCGATACAGCGGGGGAGCCCCCAGCCGACTACCTGAGGTCTGATTGCAAACTCATCCCACAACAGATGGCTGAGCAGCCTGCACTCAACTCACGGGGTGTCATCTTGTTCTTGTGCCATGCTGGGTATGAACAGCAGGAAAAGCAGTCTTGGGGATGTGAACTTGGATGGGCAGGTTTAAACCGAGTAAAAACTTTGGACTGTAGATTGCGGATGAATGAGTCCTCCCTGGCACGCTGTAAGAGGTAAGAGTCCCCCTGGGGAAGCATTAGGATCCCCCTCACTTGAGCAAATTTTGACTGCTTTGGACAAAATAATGGAGAATATTTTGCAGGGAACAATCCTGTGGGTGGAAGGGATGATCTCACAGGTCTTTTCCATCAGTGATTTCCAGGATTTTTGTGCCTCTGACATAAAACCCCAAAATAGCAACATCAGTCTAGGTCAAGATAACACTAAAAGCCTGTGTTTAGTTTTACATCTGTCCTGGAGTAGATGTGCCATACGGAGGTTTATGACTCATTCCCAGACACTATATACCGCCCTTGGAGTAAGCCCCGGGACAAGGGCTTTACATCAGGCTGATGGGAACCCGGGGTGTGCAACACGGTGACCACAGGTATAAATAAATACCAGCACAGACACTACACAAGCAGGAAAACTCCTTGACAAAACGAGGGCTTAGCAAAGCCTTCACGCTGCCATGCTCTCCCTTCATAACTGCTCCTAGCATTTCTGACAGTTTTGGGAAAGCACGGGCACATGCACGGGCTTGAGCCCCAACCTCATGGACCTGAGTGTGCCACCGGCCTGATTCCTGCATCCAACACCGGAGGCTTAGAGACACTCATGTTACAAATAACCTCGTAAGCAAAGTCATGGGAAATGTGTGCGCACATAACCTCACCTACGTCAGCTTAATCACCTCTCTGCTCGGGCTAAGCTCATTTCCCAGCAATTGCCCCTGGTTGAGAGGACGCCAACAGCCCC
The DNA here is from genome assembly GCA_013389945.1 of Fregata magnificens. Classification (NCBI taxonomy): domain Eukaryota; kingdom Metazoa; phylum Chordata; class Aves; order Suliformes; family Fregatidae; genus Fregata; species Fregata magnificens. Next base: position 1,076,431 of record WAAD01009158.1, read on the forward strand.
TACGAGAGCACGGCTGAGGAAAGGTGACTTGTTGAACCACAGCACCCTGACCATATGTACAATAAATTGCTTTACTTTGCAGTGCCTCACATTATTTACCCACCAAATGGGGAACGATTCAGTTTTCCCATCTTGAAACGAGGGCAGTGATACTTGTCTTTACCACGCACTGAAACTTAATGAAGGCACGTTTCCAAAGCACTCAGGAAATCACCGGGGTACATCACATAATGGTAGTCACTGGAGAGCCGTGCCCCGGTGGATTGTGCATCGCAGGTCATTAACTAATCCCTTCCGTATGTACAAATAACTCTTATTATTATGAAAGGAGTTACAGACACATCAAAGGAAAACCAGACCCCTCAGGGATCAGCAACTGCTGTCTCACTGCAGTCTTGTGGCTAACGCAAATGACAAACATTAGAGGGGATTGAGGCAGATCAAACAAACTTAGCGTTCGAGTGCAGCCACGGAGAAAGCCAGAGAAAGCTCAGTGAGTTTTCTTAGACGTCGTGCAAATGCTGCCCCGAACATATACAAATGAGAAAAACGTTTATTGAAATCATTAATCCACATAAAACATGACAAAAATGCACTTTTACCATCTAGCTTCAGTCGGTGTGTTTATTACCGGGGGATTTGAGGCAGCACCAGTACTGCGCACTCCTGTGATTCCTGGTCCTTTTCCGAATGCCCTGGCTCCCGGAGCCAGCCGTCCCGCAAGGCTTTCTGAGAGGGGTGGGGGGAAGTGGGGTGGGATGCTGCTTGCTTTGCTTTTCTGTTTTTCAAATAAGCTTCTGACCTCCACTGCAAAAGAAAATTAAAGTATGGAAATCTGAGTTCCATAACCTAGAAAGTTAATTTGAATATTAAAAACTTTGATTTTTTTTTAACGTCTTGCAATTTTGAAGGTATGAGTCTGAATATGGAGGATTGCCATAAAGAATGAACAGATTCCTGGAAAAAAACTTTCATTATTTTTCTTTTTTTCTTCTTTTTTTTTTTTTTTTGATAGAGAGGAGCCTTACCAGCAAAATCTTTCTCCATGGTCAAAAATGTTTTGCTCTAGGCTTTTGGGCTGGATCCTAAGCTCAACTCTGCTTATAGTCCATTCTTTATCATTACATCTATACAGGATCTCATGTCCTGTGGGCAGTGGTGGACTCACTACCGTAGAGATACGGGGCTCATTTTCCTATCAGCTGTTTTGCATTTCAACAGCCTGCATATACAATATTGCTTTTCCACCTAATGCTGACTCACTGGTTGACTTGTTTGCAGCCCCAGAGGCTCAGTACCAGACCCTCCCCACTCCCCAATGCCCCAGTGCAGGAAACACCAGCACCCCCAGCACCCATGGCAGACGAGGAGGACACCCAACGAGACCCAACACTGAGTTGGCAGCTTTGCCCCAGGCTGTCAGTCACTGACAGCTGGCAGACTTTACGTGCCACCGCAGCTCCTGCCTTTGAGTCATCCCTGTGCTTTACATACAACTGTACAGGCTGATGCAAATTTATGTAACCGCACACCCGTCAGGTTTAGCCACCCTCCCATCATGGCACACCCCCACGTGCAACACAAACCCTTCTACGTGCTCTGAAAAATCGACGCGGCTCGGGAAGTCAGGGCTGGGGTCCAGCTCGCCCCATCCCAGGCACGAGGGCAGCACATGGACTATTTTTGCTGGCGATGAGAAGGTTAAGTTCAGAAACAGGCTGACTCCAAACACATTCCCCAGATTGTTTTGAGGATTGAAAGGAAAACAAGTATTCCTCAGAAAAGGGCCGCCAATTCACCTCACTGTTTGCTAAATGACCTCTGTGAGAGATCTTAATCTGGTTTTTAATAGGTACGGCAAAGAAATGTCATCTGTGGATGCCAAGGCCAAGTTGGAGGGGGAATTAAAGCCCACCTCATACGGACAGGCAGAGGGGTCCCTGGAGATCCTCCCGCCTTTGGAGATACCTCAGTCTTTTCATTTATGAAATACATCCATCCTCAGGGACTTAAGCTTATCAACCACCATTCAGGTGAAGGTCTGCCAGACCTGCGGTTGCAATTCAGCAAGGGAAACACTCAGCAAAGCCAAATACTGAGTGATGGAGACTCCAGGGCTTTTCTGTGTGCCCATCTCCCACCGCAAGCTCCAGGGCTGGGGAGACACCAGCCCCAGCTCTGCTGAGCAAAGCTCAGGCTTGGTATGGCACAACTTGTGTTGCACAAAACAGCACAGTTTGGGTTTCTTTTTCTAAAAAGGGCAGAAAATATTTTTTCTTCCAAGATCCTATGTAACACTTCCTCTATTGAATGCACATTTCAAGCTCCTGGCTTAGTGTAAATCTGCTCAGCTCCACATGGAATGGGAGCCCTACGCTGACTGGCACCAGCCTCTTCTGTCTTGGGGAAACCAGGTTTGGGTAATTATAATTTGCCTAATTAAAGTCTCCTTGTTCTTCCATTGGCAGATGAAGTTTTTCATCTCTTGCCACAACCTAGAGATAAGGAGGGCAGTGTTAAACATCTGCTTCCAGCGCACTGGGCTGAAATCCCATGCCGGAAAAAGCGAGTCTTGTACATAGTCTGGAACGAGCGTAGCCATCAGATTGAATTCTAGATCCTATGACCACATTTCCAATTCTGTGTTGCTACATGTGGTTCCTCTGTAGTCTTAAGAGACTACCAATTAATTAAACAGTCCCCCCACTCTACCCCTGCCCACTGCACCTGGGCCAGAGGTACCATTTCATTTTACAGTCTGGGCACCGAGGCGTAAAGAAACTGAGATTTACTGTACTTCAGAGTATAAATCCTATGGATTTGTGTTGGTGCTCACAACTCAGGTGAAATCTTCAGTCCCACGAGGCACTTCCTCAGCGGAGCCATGACCAACGTTCAAGTCAGCCAAAACTTGGGCCTGAGAAGACCATGCGATGACAGAACCACCTCCAAAAGTGAAGTTAGATGAGTAAGGAGCATCCACAGTGGAAGGCTCTATATAAATAGATACTGTGACACATTGCTTTCTGGAGGGTGACAATCCTTCTCCATGGTTAGGACATGATTAGAAGACGGGGCGTTGCACTGTTTGCTGCATCCCCTGCTTTTGAGGCAGAGCCTGCAGCTCTCCGCAGAGCCACGGTGGGGTGGCCTCTGCAGATGTGGGGACCTTTGCACAAGAACAGCTCCTCGAGTGAGCAGAGGACCCCATCCCCATGGTGAAAATCAAACTGGTCTCCCCCTCCCTACCAAAGCCGAACACCTGTCCCAGATTTGATGCATGCTGCACTCTTCAAACTCTCATTCATACGGCTGTTTCCCAAAATAGAGCCACCATGACGCATTCCTGAGCGCGGGGCCCTGGTGTTATTTCCTTTGTGGGACAAGAGGCACCCACCACAGAGTTCATCCACCCGTGACATACAGATTGACCCACAGAGGCTACATGGGGTAAGCCACAAGGGAGCATCACTGCCCTGCGGTGAGTGGAGAAAATGGGTCCAGGCGTGCCATGTAGGAGCCACCAGCAGCAGACAGGGAACCCCCTCTGCCCCTGTGGGATCCATATTTTTGTGTGCATTTCTCAGGGCAGCTCAGAAAAGCACACAAAAATGAATGTCCCCATGGGAGAAGAAGAGATGCCAGAGGAAACCAGAGCCTCATCGGGTCAAAGTTGTGGAGTCTGCTTATGTGACAACCCAATCCTAAGGTAAAGCAGAAAGAAATTCCATGCTTGCATGACTCATTAGTTTATTATAGGCAAGCTGACTCTTGCAGGAGGGCTTCCACCGAAAACCAGACAACTGACAAAGGTCTAAAGGCAGCCAGATACTACAGACTCAGTGCTCGGGGTCAGCCACACCACGCAGGTTACAGGGAGTCAGGAGGCCTCCCATCTCCTCAACAGAGCTGGGATCATCAAATTCGGACTCCTACAGCCTCTAAGGATATCCCCAACCTGAGCACCTCAGCCCTCGCAAGGAGTGAGGGTTGCCAATACAAATGGCTGCAAACTGAGGGGAGGAAAGTAAAAACAACAGGGAAAGCCAAGGGAAAATGCTGAGTTTCCTGGAGGCTTTCCATCCCCATCTGCTAGGCCTGGTGGACTTCAAGTCCTCTGATCGAACCCAGAGACAGCCAAGTGAGCAATGAGATTCCTCTCACCTGGAAAGACATGTCAGAACACTGTAATGCCAATAAAAACACAGCCATACACCCACCCACTCTTTCTCTCTTGCACTTGTTGGCCAAGGACCTCCAAGCTGACCCTAGCATCACACCAGCAATGTGTGCTCCAGCAACCTCCTGCTCTACGTGACAAGCAACCACCGAGGCCATCTACCACCTCCACAGCCACAAAGCAAAGAGGTCTCTTACACAGCTTGGTCTCAGTTATCCTGAAATGCCAACCCCGCCCTAGCCACTGTGGACAATCCTTCATAACATTGGTCTCCTTCTGCTTCCCAGCATGGTTGCTAAGCTGCACCAGAGCCCACGATCCTCCCCTTGCTGTTCACTATTAGCACACTCTATTAAGAGCTTTCTCGTCAGGAAATTGCTTTCCTATCTGTATTAAAATTAGTTTTGGGGTGGGCGGATTTCTAATGGCTTCGGCATTAGGCAGGATTCATATGTTTGCTTTTCAGATTTGACTGAGCATCAAAATAGTTTGTTTTAGGAGCCTCTAGAGCACTTAGTCAGCATGGTACCAAAATCCTGATTTATTAAGGAATCAAATAATGCCCCTTTACTACACAACCACATATACGGTATGTATGCACTACAGTCTAGTGTGGGGGTGAATGGACCAAAATGCACGCCATACTGGCTTCTACAAATGTAGTAGAATTATCCCCATAATACATACCTCTTGCTTTCCCCGGTCAGCCCCACACCAGGGCTCTGTGACTCCGTCCCCATTAACTTCTTTCTCACTCTACCCTTTCCACACACAATCTCCACCATACCTGGGACGTTGCATTTACCTCTGCACTATCTTAGATGCTCTGTCCTTCTCGTATTGAGAATAGGGCTCTTTTCACAGCCTTTCTCCTACCACCTCCATCCTCATTTCCTTTCTGTCCTTTAGGCAAATAAGGGCAGCAATATTTTAATTTGCATGGGACCGTTGTGTAAAGTAAAGCTGATGAGAAGGCAAATTATTCTGCAAGGCATCAACAGCTGCCATCATCCAGTAGTTTGATTTTTAGATAAAGACTGGCTGCTGGCCGGTCACAGATTACAGAAGCTCCATGTATCTCCCCATTTACCCCTTTTGATTGTTTTCCTTTACAATCAGTAGATTTCTGCGTATATAAAAGTTGTCCTTGGCTTGGAATGATACAGCTTCAGAAGTTATCAGAGCAGAAGATAGCACACGGACCCAGAAATGCCATCAAGGTGAGGGTTTTGCATTAGGAAGATAAAAAATGTCATATTGGGTGAGATCAGTGGTTCATCCAAGTGATTCATCCAAGTGGTTCATCCTTGGTTGCCACCAAGGACAATGAAAAGGCTGAGGTACTTAATGCCTTCTTTGCCTCAGTCTTTAATAGTCAGACCAGTTATCCCCAGGGTATTCAGCCCCCTGAGGTGGAAGACAGGGACCGAGAGCAGAATAAACCCCCCACAGTCCAGGAGGAAGCAGTCAGTGACCTGCTGCGCCACCTGGATGCTCACAAGTCTATGGGGCCGGATGGGATCCACCCGAGTGCTGAGGGAGCTGGCGGAGGAGCTTGCCAAGCC
>WAAD01009158.1:1082974-1114802 GCA_013389945.1 Fregata magnificens
GAGGAGCGGCTGAGAGAACTGGGGTTGTTTAGTCTGCAGAAGAGGAGGCTGAGGGGAGACCTTATAGCTCTCTACAACTACCTGAAGGGAGGTTGTAGGGAAGCGGGTGTCGGACTCTTCTCCCAAGAAACTAGCGATAGGACGAGAGGGAATGGCTTCAAGTTGCGTCAGGGGAGGTTTAGATTGGACATCAGGAAGAATTTCTTTACTGAAAGAGTGGTTAGGCATTGGAACAGGCTGCCCAGAGAGGTGGTGGAGTCGTCAACCCTGGAGGCGTTCAAAAATGGTATAGACGTGGCACTCCAGGGCCTAGTTTAGGAGTCATGGTGGTGTTAGTTGATGGTTGGACTTGATGATCTTAGAGGTCTATTCCAACCTTAATGATTCTATGATTCTATGATTTTATGATCCAGCCCAGGACTGTCCCCAGCAGAGGTGCTCTTCAGGGAGAGCCGGTGAGCCTTGTCTCTACCTTCAGTCTCCTCTGCTTGTACTCTTCCAGTACCCATATTTTTTGGTTAAGGGGCGTTACCAGGAATATCCCTGTACTCCTAGTATCATGGGCCTGTTGTCAATGAATTGGTCTAATTCCCTTTTGAACCTGCTGATATCAGCAGGTTCATTGCCTCCTGGGACAACACACTCCAGAAGCTCACTACCTGCCAAGTACAAAAAATGCCTTCTTTCATCTGGATTACTTTCTTTTCTTTCTTACTTTCAGCTGGATACTTTCCTTTCAGTTGGATTAAAATCTCTGGATATTAATCCAACCACCTGCTAGTTTCAACATGCCTCCCACGTGCCCTCTCACTTTGCTTTATGGCTGAAGACCCAGCCCATGCAGTCTCTCCTCATAAAGAGCTGCTCCATCCCTCCAGTCATTTTAGCTGCTCTTCTCTGGACCTTCTCTACCTCCATCCTGGACTGCACACAGCATTGCCCTGGCACGGGTGCACCAAGCCTTCCTACAGTGGCAATATGACACCCCACATCTTGTTCTCAGCACTCTCCCTGACCACGCACAGGGGTTTGTTTGCTTTTTTGGATGTCACTGCACACGGAGTGGGTGATTGCAAACAACCACCAACCATGACTCCAAGATCTCTCTCCCCAGCTGTAACTCCCAGTTCTTGAGTTCAACATCGTGACGGCATGGTTTAATTTTCCCTTGTTGGATTACCTTACATTTACCTACACTGAAGCCTCTTTGACATTCAGTCATTTTTATGAGGTCTTTCTGGAGTTCCTCACCATCCGCATGGCATCTGACTACTCAAAGGAGCTTGGCTTCGTCTGCAAACCCAATTTTCTGCTTCCATTTGACCTGCCATATTTTACGTCCTTTCCCATTCTCTTCATTTGAACAAGCTTTCCATTTCTCAGATGCCAACCGTCTCCTGTGATATGCTGTTTAACTTTCCTACTGAGTCTGCAAGGGATTTGGGGGACAACTTTGTTTTCTTTTCGAATTGCAGTACATGTTTTATCTTAGCTTCTAATACACTATTATTAACAGCCTCCAAGCCGCATGCAGGTTTCTTGCTTTTTTGAACTGCTCCTTTTAAAGTCTCCCTCATATTTACCTTGTCCCTCTCTTGAAACCAAATATCCACATACGGGATTTATGCGCCCTGCTTTTTCCTGCTGCGATGTTAAATCTAATTGTATTGCACTCGCTCCTAGTGAGGTCTCCTTCTAACACCTCTTGGACGAAGTCCTGCGCACCACTTCAGGCCAAATCCAGAATAGCACCTTTTCTTACAGGATCTAGAATTAATCATTCTAGGAGGCAACTATTTACTCCATACAAAACTTTCTCGTTACATCTCATCCTGAGGAGGCATTGACCCAATCTATGTAGCGATAGTTGAAATCTACCGCTACTAATACCTGTCCTAAATTTGCTGCTTCTTTAATCTCATTTAATATTTCCTGGTTCGGAGGGCGGGGCGCTCAGTAGTACAATCCTCATACTACATTTATTATTAGAGTCAGGATTTCCACCCATGAGGATATTATAGTGCTTATCTTTTCCCGTAACACTTCTATGCTGCTGCACTTTGTATTATCCTTCACTTGCACTGTCACTCCTCCGCCTATACATCCTACTCCAGCACTCCTATAAAGCTGGTAGCTTGGCAACACTGCATCCCTCTAATTATCTCCTTTCCACTAGGTCCCTGGGGTACCCGCTATACCGTGGTGGTCACCTGACACCATGCCCTAGCTTATTTTTTCAGGCTTCCAGCACTGGGGTACAAGCACTTGTATGTTTTGTCTTCACTCCAGCATCTAATACTATGCACTTCCCTCAACAGCTTTTGCAGGCAGTCTGATTTGCCTTTCCCATTTACTCTACCTTTGCTCTGCGTGGCCCTCCTGGACTTTCTGAATGTGCACTGAGCATCAACCACATCCAGCTCACAGGCTGCACCAGTCCAAGCCGGGTGCTTCTCTGCATCTTCTTCCAGCTCCCAGTTTGAATGCTCTTCTACGACCCTTTTATTTTTCAGTGCTAGCAGTCTTGCTCTGAATCTTAATCTGTTTTGAGGTATGGACCATCTACAGATTTTTCCTGTCTCCAGAAGTTCTCCTGAAGACCCAAAGCATACCCCTGACTCTCTGTGCCATCTCGTCCAAGCACTGAGACTGCAGATCTTTGCCCGCCTCTCCAGCCTCACCTGTGGCATTGGCAGTATCTCAGAGAGTGCTACCATGGAGATCCTGGACTTCAGTTTCCCATGTAGCAACCTGAATTTATCTTGCAGAACATCCCTCCCATGCTCCCCCATGTCCCCAGGACCAGCACAGACTATCTGTTCCTCCTCTGCATCAAGCAGGAACTCACCTAGACACCCATGATATCTACCCTTGTGCCCCACAGGCATATCCCCATGGCAATCTTCTCAGGTGTGTCAAACCCAGCTCCCTCTACATCTGATAGCTACATCTGCCACTGCCACCACTTGCTTCTTCCAAACCCGGGAGGTGCCCTCTGCTTAACCTATTTATCCAAGAAGGAAGACAATTCCGAGTGGGTATATTATTCTACATTTTCTGGATATCTACAACTGCCAAATGCAATATAAGGCAATAGCTCTGTACTACATTTTTACCAATTCTATATCCCAGTTCAACTTTTTTTTCTACTGTCTTTCCAAGAAGAGAGAAAAAAATATGCCTCATGTGACAGAAATTAGCTATATGATTGGTACTACGAGGAGACATCCAGCCACAACTTGAACAGACTAAACTGAATACACAGAGCAGCTGAACCATACATTCAGCCACTTAATCTGGGTATCAGAGCCAGGGGGCAGAGACCTGGCTTTGCTATAGGTTTATAAAGTTGTAAAATACAGCACAGTTATAGACAGCAGGCTGAGTATCTTCTCGCTGAGTTGGATGGTAAGGGAAGCTCTTGTCAATGCTCTCCCAGTTTCAACCCATAAGCACAGCTCAAAGCCTCTCCTTGAAGGCCTGGTCTTTGCAATCAAATTAAGCAGTGTTAAGTGGGCAGCAGGACCATAAGTTACTGTGGCAACAGAGACCAAAAACAGAGACTCGAGGTAGCAGTGTGCTCACCCATGACAATTTTGTGCAGTATCTGCCAGGTGCCTGAGTTCCTCCTAACGTGAAGGAAACCTCTCTGACAGACACTTATAACTTCTTCATTAAAAAATCCCACAAAATCTGCATTATCCATTCAGAAGACCCAGCATATTTAAGGGCAAGTGAGTTACAGCATCCCCCAGCCCTTCCCAAGATGCTCTCCCAAATGGCACGTTGTGATGGTTAATGTAAAAGGAAAACCTGACCGAAGGGAAGTCATCCAAAAGTCTGGGCATTGTTGACAGACCCTTTAAGAGAAATACAGTAACACAGGAGCTACAAGACTTACATCATCCAAACTGTCAGCACATCTCCTCCTCACAATATTTTTGTCACCTGTCATATAATCCACAGAGACTTAAACCCCCACAACACAAGGCATGCTTGGTTCTCTCCTAACAGAGTCCCTGGATACCAGAAGAGCAAGTTTTTTTAATTCTGCTCAACAACTCGCTCTACAAAGTATGTGTGAGGAGGTAAAGAAACACTCTACCCAACCATGCGGAGTACTCCGTGTTTCATGAAGTGCACCTGCAACTAAAATCTCTGTAGCAAACCCAATGGGACAAGAGAGACAGGCTCAGATAAAGGATCTTGAAGCACTCCAGGGAGAAAAACAACAACCTGACTACAGAAGTCGCCAGCAAGTGACAGACCTCAACAGACAAGTCATTAACGTCCCCAGTGACTGTCTCTGCCTATTAGTATAAGCTGCATTAGGGGGAACAGAGCTGTAGGGAAGTCACAGAGATTAACTAAAAATAGTCAAAGAGCCACGGAGGAACAGTCTTGTTCTAAACTCTTTATGCAACTTAAGATAAAACTAACCCAGATGACCAGGCGACCCATGTGTGAAGTAATTTGGCAGGTCCCCATCATAGGGAGGATGAACTCTACTGCTGGTAAACACACAATAACTTTCACATGCCACTGGGGTCCAGCCACGGTCTGGGGGGGGCCAGCTGGGGGAAAGACTCTGGTCTCGTTCCAACCCAATGTATACAAGAGAAAATCTGTTTATTTAGCAAATCATTCATTGGTTTCAGTGGGGAGGGAGGTTAAAGCATTATTTGTGATTCTCTAAAACCACTTGCTTTTAATTCACTGTCTAATCCTCAGGAGGCATGTAAACCAGACATTTTTTTACATAGAAATAAAAGAGGCCATTCAATTACATTCAGGCTGTGTTGAAAACAAATTGGAACAGTACAAAAGAGCAGACACTGCCAAATAAAGGAAATCTCTTCCAAGTGCAAGGCTACCAGTTAAACACAGCCCAGAGAGCAGCCAAGGCCCACTCTTACAGGTGCCTCCCCTTGTTCTCCATGTGCCGTGCACCCAAAAAGCACATCCGTGTTGTACATGCATGCGTGGATTACAATATGTTCAATGAGTATAAACACATTGTATTTGCAGTAAGAGAGGGAGACCACGTCCAAGTCAAAAACACTGATCAGCTAAAAGCATCTGCTGGATTAAAACTCAGCAGATCAAATATAAAGCATAAGCTAATTAAATATATGTCCAACTTGATAGTACTGTATGATACTACTGGGCATTCATACAGATAACAAGACTAAGCAGAGCTACAGCTAATGATTAAACATCTTTTGAATGCATATTAAAGGTCATATTCAGGGCTTAAGCTAGTCTTGGAAGCATAAGAAATCAAAAAGGACCTGCAGTAAGGTATGGGGGTGGAGGGATCACACCCCACACATCTGCTTTCTACGACTCCTTCCACAGCATTTGGTGGAGGCCACTGCCAGGAATAAGGAAAGAGGGGAGACAATGCTACTGAGACTGCACTGGCAATGAAATTAATACATAAATAACAACAGAAATCATTAGGAAATTATGTGCATGGTCAGGTCCTCACCTTCCCCTCCTCTCTCACTTGCTCATGCATACATATACAACTCCCTTCCTACCACAGCTACAAGTATAACGTCATACTTCATCACATCTTTGAACCTCTTTGATCTGTGTTTGAACAGGGATATTTAGGAGGATGGCACCAGGAAAAAAATCTTTCTTGCCAAAGACTGCAGCTACTTCTCTTCTGAAAGCCCTAACTGCTGACTCCACTGCTGGAGTCAGAACGTGTCACCACAAGCCAGTGGTCACGCACTGGCTTTCTGCACAGGAACAACAGCTTTGTCCGTTCCTTCTTCTTTGGTCTTTATCATCCTGGATAGACTAAGCATGTGTCTCATCAAGAAGTGGTTGACAATGCAGCGTATCTTATCAACTCAGAGTGCATAGCTCAGGATGGCAAAACAGTTGATATGAAAGCAAGAACAAGAATTGGGAATAAGGCCCCAGACTCTATTTCTACACGTGGCTGAGTCTATAGTGGGCATGGATGGCTCCCTTCTAGTGATCCTGGAGAATGAGAAACCTGGCCCCATAACCGTGGGTTTGGGTATCGCAAAACTTGAAACCGCCCTGCAATGGGTTTCCTTCTGCACATTTCACTCACTCTGTCTGCCAATGCAGCACTACAGTGGTTACTGGCCAAATTCTGCTCTCACTTACACCATTGTAAAATTATAAGAATAAACTCCATTAAAGTCAATAAGCCACAGTGAGATTAGATGCTTGTGTTTCGGAAGCCAGCCAAAGACATGCCATTGCAACTGAGAGCAGAATTTGTCCCTCCTGCAGCAGCAAGCCCAGTGGCGCACAGCTCACAGTTCTCCTCAGAAGTGTTTCTCAGCCAGATCCAAACTCAACACCTTGTTATCATCTCCTTGGCCATCTCTGCCCAACCTGAAACACAGCCATGCCCCAGCATGGGGAGCAGCTGAGACCCCAACGCACACCCCAAGTAGTATGCATAGGTTTTTAGGCTCACAAAATCCCTGCTGAATCAAATGGGAGATTAAAATTCCTTGGGACCCATGCAGGTCTGGCACTTAAAAAGTGCCAGGGCAAACCTTCTTAGCTGGTATTTTTGCATTGCTAACAAAAAGGACTTTCCACCAAGATTTACAGATAGTTATATTAATTATTCCCTCGACATAAAGCTCCCGCACTGACATTTTTGTCTGTGTCCCACAAATATAGGAAAATATTACATGGTTAAATTGTATTCTTAATATGTGGCTTCCAAAACATGCTAAATCCCTAAAACTGAGCTCAAATTACATAAGCTACGATAAGGTTTTCAGATAAACGTAGCCACATGCTTTAATCAGCACAAGGAAAGAAAACACAATGATGTCATGGTCCTGGCTCCAGTTCCTACATTCCCCCTTGCTTCTTCCTCCACCTCTTCCCAAGATTAGCCCACCCTCCATTTATCACAGTAGAAAACTATGGGCAGCAGACAGCCCGTAGTCATGCAAGAAGTCCCTTTTCCACTGTGAACTTTTGGGCTTTTACCTTTAGCTCTCACAAGCCTCAGGCTGACTCCTGGGCACGTTTCCTTCCCAGGGGGAGGTTTGCATGGGGGTACCCCCAGGGCACCCGAGTGCAGCCAGCAGCACTGCTGACCTCCATGGGGAAGGGTTAACCACCACGCCAGAGTCTCGGTGCTTGGGGGAAGAGCCATGTGCTAGGTTGGGGGATGCTTGTGCAAAGCCTGGGTGTCCTGGCTGAAGGAAACATCACTGGCTGGGGAAAAAGAGCTCTTTGGAGCACCCCAAGATCCTTCACGCATCTTTGTTTCATCTCCCACCGAAAAGCTGGTCTTGCCCAGCCTTCAAAAGGGAACTGTGAACACAGCCCTGTCCAAGAGCTCCCTAATACTTCCTCTCAGGCTGTAATGGAGGAGTCAAATGGAGAGCAGGCACCGCTTGATGGGTGCTGAACGGGGACATGGGGCACCACCACTGCCGCAAAAGGAGATGGTCAGCTATGAGCTGCAGTCTGGATTTCAAACTTACCTGGATGTAGAATCCTCTAGTTATAGACAGGGGAGTAAATTCATCCCTTTATGTCTGGCCACGTCAATATGGAAACACCCAGTAACACCCTGGGCCATTTACATTAGCTGAGGGTGGCACGAACCACGGAGGGCAGGGACCCACTCTGCTATGCTCACACATGCTGCAGGAGATCAAGCAGCCATGCAGGGAAAACCAGTCTTCGCCAGCTTCTTGGAGATCTCCCATGGCACATCCGTATTCCCGCTGCTACAGATAACTTCTGCAGTCTACCCACAGCGCAGGAGGTCGGAGGTGGGGGACACCTCTCAGCTGGCACATAGATGAACACATCTTTCAGACTCAAACTCCACCTGAAAAGCTTAAGGGGAGGAGTACGGCATGAAAAAGCAGATCTCTGAATAACCCTGGGCTGAAAGAGCAGGGCAGCGGATTAGCTGAAGACATGGCCAAATGCCGAACTCTGATTCCCGCAATTAAATGACTGAGAGGAACCAGGAGAGTTGGGCCATACGTCTGGCCAATACGTATTATTAATGGCCACACATGCATCTATAGGAGGGATTACAGGTTGTTGTAGCCAGCTGCTGCTAGCACAATGTTGACATAATTTCTGCCTGGCTATTTTATTTATTATTCAAAAGATCTGCTAATCATCTATCAACCCTTTGCAAGTTACCTGGAATTGGAAACTTAACACAAATTACAGTCAGATTTTCATAGCAAGCAGGTCGCCTGCAGAATCCCTCCTTACAGTGAACAACAGCAGACAGCACTTGCCCAGGATTTTTTAAAGTGAATTTCAAAGCAGTTTTGAAAAGAAGAATATCCTGTTCTTTATCCTCAGCTATCAGATGGAAAAAGTGAAATTCAAGACAGTTGCACAGTAAAAAAAAAAATTAATGCTACATTCATTAGACCATGCAGCTTGGAGGCCATCAGAACTAGTTTCATCTTAGGAAAGAAGATCACTGTTTTTTCAAAAAAAACCCCAATTCTCCCTTTTCAAAGGAACATTCTCATTTTGCAGCACACAAAAAAGTTTTTAAAAAAAGATTTAACAAACCAGGTTAAATATTTCACTTCAAAAACAATTTTTACACAGACCAAAACTTAATAAAAATATCCACCCTGCCCAAATTCATTGATCATCACTCCAGTTTTAGGTTATTTCCCCCCTGAGTTTCCCTGCAATGATCCTCTTTTCTGTCTGGAAATTTCTCTAAGTGCAAGAAGAGAGGCCTGGCAATTTGTGCAAGACTTTTGGGACAACCAAAATCTCAGAAGTCCTGGTCAGTATGAACTCCACACACGCAGCTCACGTGCATCCATAAAAAAAAAAAAAAATGTACAATTTCATCCAGCACGTGAAACCCCGGCTCCAGACAAGTGTAGTAAATCCATCACATCCCAGGTGCAGAGGATATTCTCGGCACACCAGACAGAGCGCATGCACACATGTCCCAAATGGAAATAGCAGCACTTTAACTCGTTATAGATGGTCTGTTTAGGGCCTTCCAGGGAGAGGGTGGCGTGGTTCTGAGCTGTAGTCATCTCTCTTCATTTACTGGGTTGTAAAGCAAAGTTTTATTTCCATTATTGCTTCTCCTTTTGCAGGACATGTCACACCAGGATCATTAAAAATGAGGGGACAGTCTATACTACAGCGTCTTATTTCATACCCGATGGACTGGAGTTTTTTGAAGAAAGATTTAAAAGTGAAAACCACCTCAATCCACCTAATTTCTCTTTTTTTCCCAGCTGGCTACCGAAAAAAAAATACAAAGGGGATTTTTTTTCCTGCAAAGCAATCAATTTAATCTGCTTTGAAGAAAAGATTAATTAAACTGAACCTACAACCAGATCCAGATGAGCCAGGTCTGACTTCTCAGCACAGGCACCAGAGCTAAGTTGTCTCGGGGTCAGGCAGTCACAGCTGCTCTCAGCGCCGCGGCCGGTGCACGAAGCCGCCTTCTCCCCAAGAAGATAATTCAATCCCCACTGTTGCCAGTCAGGTTAAAAATCAAAACCTCAGAAAACCAGCATGTTTCTGGCTCTCACGCAGGGGAATGAGGCGACCGCCCTCCCGAGAGCTGCCTCCCGGTCGAGGAGAGACGCACAGCAAATCACCACACAAGCGCTGGCCCCCGACCCACAATAGCTCAGCACGCCTGTGCAGGAAAGAAATGCAAAATATGGCAAGAGGCAAGCACTGGTGGACAGTGGAAATTACTCAGCTGGTATTTTTTTAAAGACTGCGGCGCAAGAGATACCTCATAGATCCACATCCTCTAGTGTTGTTCACTAAATTCAGGAGACCCAGGAGCAGGCTGGATTTTGCAGCCTCTAATCCCATCATGTCTGCAAAAACAGTTTGTCTCTTCACGTCTGCCTCGCTAAATGTTGCAGAAGGCTTCAGCAGCTTCACTCCACCAACAGCCTCTTCTTTGGACTTAAGCCCCAGGGTACGCAGTCTGACACTTGCACTATGCAAGTTTCCCAAACTTAAAGGAAATTTTCCTACTTGGACAGGGGAGCAGAAGGTATGGAAAGTGCTTGGTAATTACTGCTGAATCTGGAAAATAACTTTATTTCTTTGTTTCAGCTGCTACTGCTTAAAAGATGCATGTGTCTGAGCTGTCCCTGCTGCCCAGCCCCACAGTGTGGGAATTAAACCTTCCCAAGAAGTGCCTCGAGGGTGGCTGAGCTTGGGCTATGGAGAGAAGGACCCATGGATCCACGATCTCTGCTACAGGGTTCAAACACTGTGTTTTGACAGAGCTGTTCCTCTAGTAAAAGAATTACTTTTTTTTCTTGTTTAAGGAGCAGGCTGTGCTGTAAAGCAAGGAGTTTGGGCTCGACCGGCGTGCAGTGCATCTATGTGGAGTTTCGCAGACAGATGGGAGGTCTTTCGGCCGTGCTCCCTGCCAGCTGGACATCGGCCAGCCCTGAACTGGAAACCATCTAACAACGTGGTCAGAGCTCACACAGTCCTGGAAATGAGGATGCTGGTCAGTGCTTCTCACTTTTGTGCAATCCAAGAATAATCAAACGTATTTTTTTCCTTTATTTCCTTTTTTTTCTTTTTTTCCTTTTTTACTTTTTTCTTTTCTTTCCTTTTTTACTTTTTTCTTTTCTTTCCTTTTTTCCCCTTTTTTTTCTTTTTGTTCTTTTTTCCTTTTTTTTTCAGGCCACAAAACCATTTTGTGCAGTGATTTTCCTTTAAAGCCACCTAAGAAGCAATTTAAACTCAACACACCCAGCTATGACTCATATTTCCCCCACTCTCCTACATCCCTCTGGTTTTATTTGGCTAGAGTTGGGGATCTGGGGGTTTGTTTTTCCAATTCTTGTGTGTTCTCACCCTCTGGCCCCCAACCATCCACAAACCGCAGGCAGCGTAATGCCGGTGCAGCAAGGCTTCATGCAAGAGAGGGACAACACTAACACAACTTCAAAGGCAATGGGGCACCAGGCGACCAAAACCAGCCATCGCTCCTGTGCTTGACCGTCTCCTCACCACAGAGGGAGGGAGATTTTGCCAGCTGGAGGATGGTTCAGAGAAAATGGGGCTGAAGAAAGCCCTGCTACGGAGCTGGGGTTTCCATTTTTTCACCCACCCTCGCCTCCGCCAACCCTTCTCTGCCAAAACCCACATTTCCCTAAAGAAACGCCCAGCTGAAGCCATGCTCAGCCGGCTGAGTCTCCCCGCTTGCCGATTTTACCATGTGAAGGCAGAAAACAGGCTCTTCCACCAACTACTAAACCAGGAGCAAAAGATTCCTGGTTTTCTGCATAATGACCCAGATGTAATTTCAAGCAGATTGGCTGCATTGACGTGAAATCGCAGGATCCAAATCACCTTTCAGTGTAAATACCAACTGAGATAAAGAGTAGACATGTGCTTTAAAAGCTTATAATCAGTATGCACACACACATACACAAATATCTCACAACTGCAAAGAGTAACGGTGACAGCTATTTTCAAGCAAAGGTGGAGTTAATGTTTAATTACTGTGGATGCTGCTTTCTCAGGGCAGAAGCGATGGATCACGCAATTTCCCCACTGTGTTACAAACCCGGTATGCAATTCTCACAATGGAGGTTTTTCAGGAACACAGCCCAAGTGGTACAAGTGGGGATGCATGTGGTTTTACTTTTTCTTTGCAAGAGCATATTTGTAAATGACCAACATTAAAGGAATGTCTTATTTGTGCCAAATCCAGGGAGAGAGAAAGGTGCTACCGCCACCCTCGGAGCACTGAAAAAGGTCATCTTAAGTTTCCAGAGATAATTGGAAATCTGGCAGGTGAAGCAAAAAAAAGTGAAGAGAATGAAATTAGACCCAACCAAAATAATTTTGACTTTTGCCGGCATTATTTAATGGAAGATTTTACATGCAGTAAAAGGACTGGATCCAACTGGGAAAGAAGCAGCTGCTATACCCATCCCATCCCTGAGACCCAGTCCTGCACAAGCCAAAATGCCATTAATTTAATTGCCTAGCAATAGTCCCAGCAACGTGCTGCAAGATCAGAAACATGAAACACAACCAGTTTTCTCACGGGTGAATACAGACAAATCAGATGCCTACATTTTCAAGCTGGCTGTTGATCGAGGTGGCCCAGTTTGAGGTACCTTTGGCCTAATTTCAGATGAATTAATCACCTGCAACTGAGCAGCAGAGCTATTAAATGTTTACTCTCACCTGTAAGACCGTGAGCTAGCAGGAAAAAACCCTTATGGCAGTGTTTATATTACAAACAGCGTTCGACCAGCTCAGTCGTCCTCAAACCAGTAGATCAGCTCCCCCACCCTGCTGCAACGACTCTTGGTCTATGTCAATCTTGGACTGGTTTCAGATGAGGAGGTGTTCCACCAGCCCCCTCAGTCATGCAGGGCTCTGCTCTTCTATTCTTCTCAGGACCCAAATGTCAGTGTCCGGGGATGCTACTGAGCTGTCTATAGGTACACCATACCTATATGCCATTTAATGCCATTTAAGACCCTCACTGCTATCCCACCCAACTTTCAGCTCTCGCAGGGTGCCCGTCTCCAGCACATCCAGTGTCACCCCTGACAGCTTCATGTGGCTGTTTCAGATACCCTGGGACATCCCAAATGACACTGAATGCCTAAATTTAGGCAAATGCACCCACCCCTTGTAGGTGCAGTGAATCCCACGTGGCCTCTTCACTGCCTTTGAAAAACCAGTAATTCCTGGGAAACAGCAGATTTGTCTGAAAAAGCAGTACTTCTCACAATCTCTGCAGATCCTGCAGTGCACAAGGTGAAGAGGTAATGTGCCCTTTCTTGCACTTCTTCAAGATTTTGAAAGACCACCAAGTTTTATACAGTCCACCTAAAGCATAGCCCTGAGAATAAACCTAAATTACATGCAAGAAATTGTTTTCATTCAAGGCCCAATTTATTGCCTTGGGTTATTCTTTCTGCTACAGTCCTTTTCCCAGAATAGCTAAAGCTATCCAAAAATAAAAAACAACACGTTTCCTTTGCCTGTGATGGAGGAAAGTTATTTTTCTGAGCACTCAGAGTTTGTTTTATTTTTAAAGGATTGCTTGATTAAATAGGAACCTATTAATATATTGCGTTTTCTTACTGCATTTTAAAGGGCATTTCATGAAGTCTGGTTTCCCTTATGGCAGTTTTTATGGAATCGAGAAAAATATTTGTGATGCATCAACAGTGTGCTAAGCTAAATAGTTTTTTCCCTCTCACCCTGCCAAGATACTTCTGCGGTGATGTTTTACAAAGTGACTTTGCAGGGCTCTCATTCATGCTCGTTGCGGCTTGGTGCTGGGTGGGCGCAGGACATCAAGGGCCAGGTGTCCCCACCAGCTGTGGGGCTGCCCCACTCGGGCAAACCGGTGGTGATAACTGTTGGCATCAGTGTCCCAGCAGGGCTGAGGTCTGATCCACAGCTCCCATCCTACCCAGCTGCAGTGGCTGGGGGGGTCTCCCGCCCAAAACCATGGGCTTTTATGGCTGCTGCGACGAACTCTGGGTGGGACTGCAAACCCGGCCACCTGCATTATATAGAAATGTACAGAAATACAGAGGACAACCACTCAGGAAGACTGTTCAGGGTCACCTTTCAGCAGTCCATACCTACCAAAAAAGCAATTAAGTACTTAATATTTTGGCTTCTGCTTAAGTCCCTTTGACTTCACACCTCTAATAGGACTTTAGCGTGTGCTCGGGGATAAGCACACATGGCAGTATGCATAAGCAAATTAATCACGCACTAAACAGGGTGAAGCTTAATAAATGTTTTAGTGAACTGTGATTTTCCTTAAATCACTAAGGAAAATTCACTTCAGGAAAATCTCTACGCTCATGTAAAAGTGCAGTCGTCATATGCTTTGCTAGTGGAGCAGTGGAAGCGTCCTGTAAGAAGTAAAAAGCTGTGCTAATAAAATCTGAAGGGAAAGATCCAAATATTGGGACCCTAATTCAGGATGACATCAGTGGTTTGCTAAACCACACCTCGTGCGACCCATTATTTGAGAACGCCCACGTGGTTTCTTGAGCACGGCTGCTCTCCTACCCACAGCCCGTCTGAGCATTCTTTTCCCCCAGGGCTCCTTGCTTATAGCAGCCATAGGTTGAAGAGTGAGAGCTACAGCTATTCACCTTCCCTGCAAGCTGAAGAGAAATTTGACAGGACATCCATCAGCTGGCACTGTTCTTCAAAGTGGAAAAAGACTGAGTGTTTTACCTTCCAACTATATAACTTTGCATAATAAAACTGTTTAGACTTGGAGATTTTTCTGATGAATGCCAAATGCTCTACAGCAGCAGCCTTCACCAGCAGATCTAAATCATGCAGCTTAAATGGAAGTCTGCTTTCCAATTTATGCACTAACTTTACTTTTTTTTGAGAATCAGAGAAAAAATTGAATGCACTCTGCCTACAAAAAGGCTTTTTAAAACAGTAACGCTGTGGTGACTGGAAACAGAACTCTATTCCTGCTGCATCTCACAGGTACCCCCTTTTTTCCCCATGAAGACATGGAAATGAAGACATTCCTCCAATCGCTTTAATTGTTTTTTGAAGGTGCTTCAAAAAGCTTATTGCTTCAGGGTCACCGTGGCTACTTGTCATGCTGACTTCAGTTCCTGAACCGATTTTCAAGAGGCACATAGTTAGACATTAAAAAATATAACTAACTAATACTTCACTAATGCTACAGATGTATCTCTGAGGCAAGACCACATTGTCTTATCACCAGAGGGCTCTTCAGGGCAGTACAAATCCTTATCCACTGCTCTGCAAATCCCACTCTGTTGGCAGCATGATGCTAAAACCGCTGTTATTTTCTGACTCCCACTTATAACCTGGATTGCACAGGAAGGGAAAACTGCCTTGCAGCTTTACAGTTCCTTCCAGTTATCTTCCTGATGTCCATCCACCAGCGAACCAATACTGGAAAACCCATCAGCAGGCTGGAGTTGAGAGCTCAGAGATGTTTCTGGAAGTTCTTTCTGCCCTGCTGGGATTCCCAGCACACTGAAGGAAAACAACAGTTTCAGAAAACAAAATCCATTTCAGTTGGGTTTACTCTCTTGTCCCATTTCTAGTGTTTTTGAGGTGGGGCAGTCCACCTCTTTTCGGAGTCAGCGGTATTTTTAGGAAGGGGAGCAGGTTCTTGCAGAAGCATGTCCCACAGAAAGCATCATCTGCAAAACACCAGCATTGCAGCCCAGTTCCCTACGCACTCAGATACATCTTATGAACAACAGGGGAGATTCTTACCATATTACCATGACAAAAACAACACCCTACATGGTACATTTTGAACATCTCACATAGCAAGCTTTAATTAGTTAGATCCCAAAGTGAGTTACAAAGTAGGTCAGTGACTGACAGATGGGGAAACCAGGCCAGCAAGGTGCTGCAACTTTTCCAAGGTCATAAAAAAGCACAGTGGCACAGTCAGAAGTGAAACCCAAGCCTCCCAAATCATTAGGCAGTGGTCTTCCACCCAGTTAATGCCTCTACCACTAGCCCACAGCATCTCCAAAGCTCATGAGTTTACAAAGTCTGACTCTTGACCTGTGACCAGCTGCAGGTATCAGTATGGGGGTACCAATACTGGGGTACCAATACTGGGAGAACGGCAACAGCAAGGACACTGGGCCAAAGAAACTGCTTGGCAAAGTAAAAGGAGAACCTGTACTTTTGCATTTACCCTCATCTGAGCTCTAATACACATGCCCGGCCAGGAAGGCTCTCCATATTTAAGTTTTCTACTGAATCCTGCCCATATGAAGTACCACAAAGACAACTCCAGATCAAGGACAATCCAGCCCTGCTGGGACACCAGGTATTTCAGACAGGTGACCCACTTCTATTAAAACACTAAGCGTGCCCATCTCCATGTCTTCAATGGTATTTGGAGGACTCTCATTTCCCTGCATGACCCCACCTCTCCTCCCTGTTGCTGCCGCATGTGAGTGGTGCGGAGAGAAGTAAAGGCTTCATAAGCATGTCAAAATTGGTTTAACGCTGTCTCAGTGACATCAAAGGCCAACTATCACTATTTTTATTGGGAGCAGTTAGGCCGCTACAGATAAGTCCCAACCTAGATACTTTTCAACGCTTGCCTGCACTTGTCATGGCCAGAGACAGAGAGTGCCAGGAAATGGAATTTCTATTGCGTTTCACAGTTCAGACATGGACACAGCAACTGCAATAAAATCTACCATAAATACTGATGCCACCTAATAAAAAGGATTGAGCTGAGGATGGAGAGCTAAACCCAACATGACAGTGGGCCACACAAAAAGGAGTATTTTGTTCTGGACTCTCAGGAGACAGCATACATTTTCCTACTTGCATCCTCAGATGTCAGCAGACATCTCATCCAGTGCCTGTCCAGTATTGCTTTTGCCACCAAAAGCTTCATATCAGAACACACTTGGCTATGTTAAAAGCTGACAAGAAGCCCATCAACCTTGCAGATACAGTAAGTGATGTTTAAAGATGACTTATCTTGACTGTTTGTTAGACAGAGTTTCATGTCAAGGCTTCAGGCAGATCTAAAAGTTTATTCCACATCCCTCCATGATCAATGGCTGCCAAATATAAACCTAAAGGCTGCTTTTCTCCCAGTCTGGAAGCTCTAATACGTTTGCAGACACGACAACAATAAATTAAGAGAGACCAACATGGACACAAGGCCTGATTCTTGCCAGAAACATGCCTTTTGGAACAAACTGTATTAATCTAGATATTAAATTATGCATATATATGGTCATCCAATGTTCAAACTCTGCTCTCATTTATTCCAGAAAAAAAATTGACATAATACCTTGCTGAAACTCTGTAATTTGTCCTTATAGACCACAATACACACAAGTATTCAGCAAGAGCCACAGCAGAAACAGATGCCAGCAGATGGTATTATCCTGAACAAAATCAATTAAGGACATTTACAATATGTCAAAAGTGCAGCTACAAAAACAAAGTGTAGACCTGTACATCTGTTTCTTAATGAAGCCATGTGTATCTGACAGCTGACAAACCACAAGATAAAGGCTGCAGCAACACCAATAATAGATAAAGAAACACTGTACGTATTCCGATTCTTCAACAGTCACCAGAAAATACAAGATATTGAGCAGAACTGAGTAACCAGATACTGGAAGTCCATATGTCGTGCATAAATGTAGCAAAAGTATAACCATACGAGTTTTCGGTATCACAGATTTTGTAAGGATGGTGATTTGCACAGAAATTTTAGTAATGGGAGTCATATGGCAATGATAAGTTAAGAAATAGCGTTCTCCTCCATGACACAATCCTCTGGTATATTTAAAAGGCTCCTGGGAACCCTGTCACCTTGCCTGAAATAAAAAGAAAAGTGCTCACGATTCCCTAAAAGTTGTTTACAACATCTCTGTTGGGAACCCAGTGACATAGAATGTTAGAGGCATCATGAGATATGCAGCCAGGTACGTCAATGGCATCTTGTAGGCGATATAAAACACAAATGGACTAAGGGAATCCCGGAGTTATTTGTACAGGGATTTTTTTGAACAAAAATCTTATATTCTTGAGTTCCCTGTGGAGAAGATGAGAGGTGCAAACATTTCACAGGGGGAAAAAATAATCTCTTCTGTGTCACAGCTTCATTACACCATGCTACCCAAGCACATTCAAAGGATGGGGACTCATTTATGGAAGAAAAGGGTAAAACCAGCAAACTCCTGCTGCCGAAGATGGCATTTAGTGCCCACTGCAATGGTCCCTGTAGCTTGTTATCGGTGGTTTGCTGCAGATGATAGCCATCGCTACAAAGAAACAGGGACGGGACCATCCCAGTCACAGTCCGTTGCAACAAGATGAAAGGTCTGGCATTAAAAGAGATGATCATATCACCTCTGTGTACCATGCTTGTTATTTAGCTCCTAGGGAACTCATACCAAGTTTCTCCTATGTTTGCTGCCAAACGAATAAAATATTCAGAAAGATTTACATTAAGCGTTAATAAGGGCTGAGGGCCAGGCTTCCTTAAGGACCCTGGAAAAATACAGCCTTAGCACTAAGTGAAAAACATACTTACACTGTATATCGGAGCAATGCATCATTCATTTTTACCAAGGCCCAGATGACAGTCTCATTAGGCCAGAGATGGATAAATGACAAATGATCTGGTGAATAATGTCACTGTGGGCCGTGTAGGACTTTATCCAAGCAGTACCGCTGAAAACAGATGACTGGGTAGGGATTGTGAGGATAAAAAACACAAGGCTTTGAGAATGACATTCCTGGGAAAAAAACACTGCGTATTTATATTTAATCTGCTTTGTAAATTGATTTTGTCATGTTACCTTGTCAAACCATGGAGCAAACTGAATAATTGCTTAAGCAGCATTGATAGAGATGTGACAGATTATTCAAGCATTGTGATTCTTCATTCTCATATATCTCATTAAAAAATGATGATTGGTTCCATTTACAGCTTTTAAGTTGAATTCAACAACCACTGACACATGAGTTCAAGCTGGCATCTACCAATTTTTTATTGTTCTCAGCCAGAAATTGTTCCTGGCGAAGTGGCTCGTGCAAACCATTTCAGTGTAGTGGCTGATGATTTTTTAACGACACAAGACAGGAGGAAAAAAAAATGCAACTGACTTCCCTGCTGATTTATAGTGTCTACGGAATGAAAAGAAATAAAACTTCTCATACTTTGTATTTCTTCCCTTCCCCCACCTCCTTTTTGGAAGACTATTTTTAACCTCTATCGTTTCATTAAGTAAATTCACAGCACATCCCTGCAAACAACTGGGCTGGCAGAAGATGTGAACTGTCCCATGGGACATGCTCAGCCTCTTCCTCTTCTGTCCTGGAATTGCAACCTGTTCCTCCACAGCCTTGTAACTTTATATTGCCATTTGAAACCTGAGTGTAAGGAGCATAAAATGCTGCTGTTCCAGTGTGCTGCTCAGTAGTATTGGCTTTTCTTGACTCCGAAAGCAAAACGTCCAAGCTGTGCATATCAAAGACAGAATTTTACAGTCCCTTTGCGCTGCTACAAATGATTTAAAGGGAAAATCAGAAGAGAAACAGGCCTGTTGTGCTTTTGTGTGCTACCCTCTCACTTCAGGAAGATCTATTCAGAGTGCTAAGCCAACACACAAGGAGACCTCTAGGAAGACATTTTACAGGCACCTTCCAAAACCAAAAGTGGTTTTTAAATATTTTTACTACCAATCTCCCTATCTTCCATATTTTGCCTTAGTGTTAAAGTACCAGAATATCTAAGCCACTGTTACATCCCTAGTGGTATTGCTTAAATAATAGCAGAAAAGGGAATTGATTACAGAAACTAATGTACCCACCACCACAATGACATTGCCAGGGTGGGTTTTTAATCAACATGACTTTGCAAGCCATAACCGTACAGCAGCAGAGGGCAACAAGCAGTTGCCATCACCTTGTGGGCAGTGGTGCAGACCAGAGTCACATGTGGTTAGTAAAGATACTTCAACCACCCCATCTACAGAGGGGAATCCCTCACAGGCTATCCGAGACAGACCTCCTAACATCAAGCACAAGGTTAGTTAATTCACCCTCCACTTGCTGCAGTCAAGTTTGCGCCCAAAAAGCTCTAACAGACTCCATCTGCTCTGTGCTGCTTTCATTTACCCACATGAAAGGTGCTTTATCTAAATGAATAAAGCCCTTAACTGACCCAAAGGAAGACGTTTTGCTGTCTTCCAGCTGTGCTTCCCAGCTGTGCACACCTGCGAGATGTGACTACGGCACTGCACCTGACCAAGGGGTGTGTGCAGGATTTAGACGGGAGATGGAACGCAGTGATTCAGTGTAGCAGAGGTAACGTGGAGATGGAGGAGAAGAGGAGGGGGAAGGACCATCATGCTCTTACTTCTTATTTGACTGGATTCATCCCCATTAGCTAAAGGAATGACGGGGCACCACACAGTTCCTGCTTAAATCTTAGACAAAGTGAGCATTTTCCTTCTGATATTTAAGAGGACCTACCAGAAGTGTCTCAGAAATGGAGTTAGAGGGCTGTCGGGGACCTGGGGCATCACAGAGTCAAGACTGCCTCTGAGAGCTTTCCATGGTCTCTGGTCACAAACTGAGCAAGGTCAAACACTCCGTATTTCAGCAGCTGTGGAGCACTACCAAAGTTATCTCTTAAAGATGACAGAATGGGAAAAAGCCACTATCCCCCTTCCATTGTTGAAAGCAACTGACTGGTTGAGTAGAGTAGAAACACAGAGCCATTGGTTGGACCAGTAGATGGAAGGACACAATAAGGCATCAGAAAAATGTCCGTCAAGAAGTCACTGCATAGACAAAGGTATTTAGAAATCAGCCAAAGCCACTTTGCATCCAAGGACAAATACCACCTCATCTCTGCGGATATCTTCATACTGCATTTTGGATTAGACCCATCATCCTTACCCTGATGTAAGTAGGCATGAGTCTCCTGACTTCACCTAAATGTAACCCAAATAAGATGAAAAGTTCAAGCTACAGAATAAATTAACAATGTTCACAATGCTCTTAAACAGTTTTTTACCAAATGGCACAGGTTATTCTCTATGCATTTATTAATGAAGCCAAACAACATGCTCT
Organism: Fregata magnificens; assembly: GCA_013389945.1. Lineage (NCBI taxonomy): Eukaryota > Metazoa > Chordata > Aves > Suliformes > Fregatidae > Fregata > Fregata magnificens. Next base: position 1,103,615 of record WAAD01009158.1, read on the forward strand.
GTGGCAAGAAACTAGCACTGTATATCACTATACATCACTATACATCACTAGATAAATAGTATTTTTAATGTGTGTATATATATACATACTATATATACATACACATATACACTATATCTATTTATATGTATGTAAAGGGCTCCTACACCTTCATCATAACCACATGGCAATGCAAGATAAAGATGTCACAGCATCACACCATCTCCAGAGCAAACACTGGCACCGAAGCTGCCGGTCATTTTAGTGGCCCTTGATTGACAATGATTAAGCGTTGCCTGCTGCAGCGTATGAGCTATCCTGTCCAAAGGACCCATGTCTATGAATTTTTGCAGTTGTATATCTCATGAACAAGCAGGGGGACCTAGCTGTCTCTAGAGTCAATTAAGCTAAAAGCACCCCATTTTGATGAGTCTTTCTTGGTATTTACCTGTAGCTGAATCCCATTGCTCTGCTTTAGCCCAGACCTCTCCCTTTTAGCTTTCCCCCAGTGCAGCTCCACTCACCTACAGAACGAGCATGCTCTCAACTTAGTACTCATGTTCTCTTTCAGCAGTGCCAGAAGGGCACACGTTTGCTTTCTGGACACAAATCATCTCAGCTGTCACTCAGGAATCCTAGAATCACTTTATTTTCTTTCCATTAAAAATATAAGCTTCATCAGAAAAACTCATTCAATGGACTTGTCTACAAAGCTCTGCGAGATCTTTTTTCAGGGAGTCTCTCTTAAGAGCATAGGATTTATGTCCATGATGTAAATTACATGGCTACGGCCAGGAAAATTAGTCAGTAAAATTATTCCAGATACACCTTAACATATCCAAGAGCAGAAGCCTCCCTGCAGCCTGCAGTACCTGTATGTCCTGCGTCTATGTGCTTTTGAGAACCCTGTTTTTTACAGCTTATTTCTTGGTACATTCTTCCCCAACATCTAAATATATAGCTTCCTTCTTCCTAAAAAACATAAGCCATAAGTCAAATTTGTGACATGAGATATTACCCTTCTTTCTAAATTATTCCTCTTGTGCCTCAGTGCTTGGGTCATTTGGCCAGCAGGAGTCACACCATTATTCTGCTCCATAAATGTTTTTATCTAAGCATCTTCTCATGGTGCATCAAGCAACTTGGTTAACAAGCCGCACGTTGTTTGCCTCTCTTTTCTCTCCCTAAAGAAGGGCACACATGTGCAGCAGTCTTCTAGCAGGGGTTTTTGTGCTGTTTTGTGGGGGTTTTTTACATTTGGGAGCATTTTATGTTGGGAAGGAGGGCTTGTTTGCTTTGCAATATTCAGGTTGTTAGGTAATTGTGCTAGAGAAGGTGTCTCAAAACACGATGGCTTGGACTCAGAGAAAGAGGTGGTGTTTTTATGATGATCATCATCAGCCCATGGAGAAGCTCAACAGTGTCAAATTTTCCCCTCAAAAAATGTTGCATCTCTTGAACAAATTAATTACACCCCTACGGCAAGAAATCCCATTAATGCAGAGGCGTGAGGCTGACGATGATCCCAGAGTCTTTAAGATATCTCAGGCCCCAGCTACAAAATGTCCCAAAGTAAAAGACAAAGCCTTTGAATTTGTTCAGGTACTCTGCAAGAAAACAGGGTAGGGAGCACAAAACAAGTTTAATATGTTCACAGTATCTTCTGCCGTTGACAGCGCGCACCAAGCCCTCTGCTGTGCCTGAAATTTCCAAAACGCCTCAGGCTTCATGGCTGGGCTTATTGTACTGATTTACTTACGCTGAGAGGCAGGAGAAGACAAGAGCGAGCAGTGGGAGGAAATCTCCAAGCCAACTCAATATAACAGTGAAGGATTATTCAGGGATGCTCCAGCAGTCTCTCTCAACTACAGCTGAATTTGATTAGCAACCTGTGCCTTTCCCAGAGGAGTTTTCCATGTGGCTGCAAATCCTCTAAGTGCTCTTCTCCCCCACACCCAGCTCCATTCTGTGTTGTTTGGGTTTTTCTATGTCATTCTCATTTTTCCACAGTTTTTCATCCAATAGTTTCCCTCATTTCAGCCCTTCCCCATCACAGGGGGGATGGCAGGGTCACAGCTAATGAGTTTGGTTGGAAAGTTGAAGCCTGGTTGAAGCCTGGTCCCTTGAATTATTTAAGCTGGGATGGGAGGATGGGATCCTGCTGGAAGCGATCCCACATCGCCCCAAGAACCGCCTGGTCTGCTGCAGCTCTGTATAGCTCTGGGAAGGCCTCGATTCCTCTGAGCAACTGTAAAATAACATAGCAATAAAGAGCCTGCGCTGTTACCAACAGCATACAGACAGTGCTTTGCATCTTCAAACCTTAACTAGAAAAAATGAATTATATGTGATGACCCTGGGTGAATCACATATAAATAAATACATTTTGAAGACGTTGGTGCTGACACAGTGCACACTATTAAAAGAACCAGGATGGTCCACCGCATAAGGCTGGAGTTAAGATTCAGGCTCAGCTCTGGGTTTACAAGTGACAGACTTTCTTGTCTTTAACAAAACAGTGTTAGCATTTTTATCTTATTTATTCAGATTATAAGTTCTTCCGGGTACAAACAGTCTTTTACTCTGGTGTTTGTAATATTCCTAGCTCAACAGTGCCTGATCTCATTTCAGGCCAATAAAAGGCGTAGTAATAAAACCCCCAAATATTTTAGACCCTTCATATTTCACTTGCTAGTGACCAACCCTCAAATACACGTCGGCTTTTAAGCCTTTTCAAATCTCTACATTTAAGCACGAGAGGTTATGTTGTTTTATTTTGTACTACCCTCAAAAACCTGTCCGTTTCTGCGACCAGTAACGTAGCTGGTGGAAGAAGGGCGGCCACATTTCTCAAGCGCATGTGCCATCAGGTCGGCAGGCAGGTTTTAAACACGCTGCTCAGCTAAAACACGCCAACGTCACAGCATGACTCTGCAACACTGGATGGTACTGGATGTCTTAATGGAGATACCTGCCACATCTGAGGAACCCTTCCTTTGGAGCTCCTAGGAAGACCTACAAACCTTCACACTCCACCGCTGGTGAACAAGGATGGTATTACTCTCCTTACTCTCCAAACTGCCACACCAACGCTCACCAAACCAAACACGGAGGTTAAAGGCTCCCAGACCTCAGACTTTCCACGGGTCCTGACCTCGCTCCACTCCCATCAGCCACGGATGAAATTTCTAGGTCATCTGTACTCTGACAACTGAACATCAGATGTAATACCCAAATTTTGGGTGCTCAGGCTTGAAAGAACACACCTTCAAATATTCAACCTAAATTAGGGAGAGTGTTAAGAGCAGGACAACGAGAAGAATCCACAGCGAGCAGAAAGAGTGCAAAGGCAAAGGGTCTAGGGGAGACATGCCGTGGTGCTGCACCCTGTTGCTGCTGATGGTAAATGCTCGTGTTCATTTGCATTGTTAAAAGCACCTCCCTTTTGTTCCTCCTGAAAACTGTAAGTAGACTGAAACTGTTTAGTTTATCTCCAATTGGGAATGTAAGAAAATCAAAACAAAAATCAAAATAAATCCTCAATACATCTAAGCTAGCATGTTTTCTCTCACGCGCTCCTTCCCCTTTCAACCCTTGAAAAAGGTATTTTAAGAACTGTCTTCGTGGTTATGTAGTCCACTTGTCCAAAACTGTTGATGTTTTAAATGTGACATATGATATTGCCCAGGAAAAGAGCAAGCAAAATCAGTGATCTGTTGTCACAGAGGATCTCCAGCCCTGTGCTCAGCTGTTCTACACACAGATCAGATCCAAAAGAGAGCTTCCCAGTAGCTTTTTCTTAGCACATCCAGTGTTAAATTAAAAAAAAAAAAAAAAAGCAAGCTTTTTAACTCAGCCAAAAAATTCTGCTGAAGAGTTTTATTTTAATTTAACCTCATACAATCTGTTTGGTGAGTAATTCTGGCATAAAACTCAATACACAGCTTTCAACATGAAAACATCAGTGAAGGGCCTTGAAAAGTTTATTAACAATCTGTTATTTATAGTTTTCTTTTTAAAAAATGATTGACACAACATTCAGAGGAAAATTATATGAACCGCCAAGTCAGATAGCAAAAAAACATAGCAGTGTTAAGATTTGATAGAAAGGTTTTAAGGAATAATATGGTTTCTAGAAAAGAGAAATATTCTGATTGCTAAGCTATTTGTCATTCAAGAACAGCCCAATCACACACATATGTTTGCAAATTATTGTTATTGTTGCTAATTATTATTTACAGAAAAGCGCTGAAATGCAAGGTGGTTTGAATTCCAATGAAAATGACAGATCACTGCCCCAAGGAACTTTTTATCCCTCCTTTCACTCATTACCTGTTTACTAACAGTACCCGTTTAGTTCCAACTTGTTTTCATGCTATCTAAAATGACTAGAAAATTAGGTCCTATTAAGTAATCATGTATATAAACAGTGAGTCACCAGTTAAGTGAACACCATTACTGGCAATAAATTCAGAATCCTATTATAAACACTTGTTATTGTCAAGCAAACCAAAATAATACAACTTTATTCAATATTAACTGTATCCTTGGATGCTTGAAAGGATTAAATAATCCCAACCAATATTCTGCATGTAGTCAGGAGAATTGTGTGTCAAGGGCAACAAAAATAATTGAGGTCAGTCACCAAGGTAGAGAGAAAAAGAGACAAAAATGAAGGCGAAAATACATAAAGAGATATTTCAGCTCCTATGTGAAAGCAGATGGAGGGTGAAGGAAGCAGACAGGCTTCTCCAGATGGTGGGAGCGGCAGCGAAGAAGGCTCTCACACCCACTGTGTTGTGGCTGTGATGGGAAGTATAGACTTCTGGTTAAAGGATTACTATAGGACTCCAAAGACTTGAGTTCAGCTCTATCCACTACCTCTCCACCAGGTCTTCAGACCCTCTGGGTTTTGCTTGTTGCAAGCTTTAGGGTGTCAGCTACCTCTGTGGCTGACAAAAAATACCAATATTTTTATGCATGCTTGGCCCTCAGCTCACATCTACACAAAGAGCAGTTGTGGACTCGGTATTGGTTATATCGAGGTCCTGAGTAGTAATATTGAATTTTGGCCTAGGCAAGGATCACATTTTCCTAAGCCCTGTGCAAAAAAATAGGGGGAAAAAAGCCCAAATACCCTATTCCAACCCTACCCAAACATCTTACTGTCACCTTGCCGGTCAAGCACACTTCTTGGTTGTGCAGGCATGCAGGTGAGCAGGTATCCTCCGGCAGCAGGGAGCTCAGACAGTACAAAGATGTACTTGAAAGAGAACAGCTGTGGAAAAAGAGACAAGGCAGGGCAAGAAGAGGGAAGGCATCAAAACTAGTAGAAAATAAGGCTCATGAAGGAAGTGTGAGCACATATGTGAGCTGACAAGACAGCAAACTGGGTGTCTCCAAAATGATGTATTTACCCGAAAGCCTTCGATTATTGAGTATTTTGGAATCTTATTTTTAGACGATGAAAGAAAATTGACCTTTATGCTACGCTGTCGCCCCAAATGAGCACTGTCCAAAACGCACCCATGAACCACGCTTGAACACCTGTCAAAAATCCCTTCTCACCAGTGAATCACTGCAGAAATCACTGCAGATTTTTTTCCCAGTCCTCTCCATCAGCCTTTAAATCCATTGGCCATCTTGCTTTTCTTTTTTTCCCATTTCAATTCCAGCTGAATGCTCAAACCTGTTATTTTCTGTAACTGTTCAAGGGAGACCAACAATCTACATTACAAGATACTACAATTCACACTGCAACTAGTAGGGACTCATTATTTTTAAGCCTCCAAGAACACACTGGATAGTAAACTATGCCACATGATTGCAAACAGGATTACTTAGTTTAAAACAAATGTGTCACCTTAAAGGAGCCCTAAGAGTATTTTTCTGCTTGCCCTATATAGAGTGCACAAACTAAAACATCTGAGTTGTTTCACCGCGTTAAGTTAAACATTAATACCTGGACCTCAGTTTTCACTCCTCCTCCCGCAGATGCTAGAGAGGTGCTATAGGTATCCTGCACCTCTTAGCATAAGTTATCCCTAACCCCCCGTAGTTTTGATGGCAAGATTCCCAGAGCTACAGACCTTAAGGTCAGAAATGACCATGAAACATCTTCCTCTCTAAACATGGACAAGAGGCTCTTTCCTGGTGACTCCTGCACGAAGCCTGAGAGCTTTCAGATGGCAAAAGGATTTCTCCCAGCAAATAATCCTAGAGCAGATGGGAACTGCTTGCCTTCATAGTTTGCCCCAGTGGTTCATTGACCTTCCTCCTGAAAACATGTGCCTGTATTTTCTCCCCTGAAGATATTTTATATGATGAAATGTAATTTTGATTTAATGTAATTTTTAAAAAAAAAGGAAAATCCTGAACTGAGAAAAAAATGGAACAGTCTAACAGAAACACTGCTGTCTCACTGGGGTGTCATAAGAGAGAGGCAGAAATTGCTGGTAATGTAAGCAGAAACATGAAAATCAGACAAACTCTTCAATCTTCACAGGGGGTATGGAGCCAGAGGAAGCACAAATATCAACATGTTTCTTTACATCTTGAGAATTTCCAAAATCAGAAGGGAGTAACTTGCCTGATGCCTCAAGTTAAATAGCTAAACAGTGATGATTCATTGTGTTGAATCCAACATAAGTGCTTTTGGCACCCAGTTGGTGAGAAGCGAAGATCTTTGACCAGAGACAACCAGATCTTGAGCCTACTGGTACCTCCCAGCACCTCCTCTCTACACGGCAACTCAAACACATGGGGCACCTCCGCCAGGACCTGTCCTCACCACCAGTGTCTTCTCGCTGGTGGAAGTCGAGGCTGAATGCCTGATCTGAGGTAGGGACGAGGCATGTCACCTCCACCAGCCTTGTCTCCTGGGAAGGTCTGAGCAACCAAGAACAGATGGGAACGTGAGGTGGACCTGCTCCTGAAAAGCCTGAGCGTCAGTGTGAGACTGCATGCAGAGGAAGATACCATGAAGGACGTGAGAGGACAAAAACACAGGAGTTGGTGCATAGGAGTTTGTGAAAATACGTGTGCATGTGCATGAGAAAGAAAATAGACGTGAGAGCAGGACGTGGACTGACTTCATTTCACAGTACGAACGAACACGTATGGGTGTGTAGAAGAGTCAGGAAGAGCACCACGAGCCCATCAAATGGTGCAAGAGTATGGAAGAGACACAGAACACAGATGAACCAACAGTTATGGTAGAGCCCCTGAGAAAAACAGAACCACCTATAAGTTTTCTCTATACTGTATTTTAGAAAAGTGCTGGACACATCATTGAAGTGTATTTGTCTTCCCACCCAGCTCTTACGATGTTATGGCTATATCCATGCAACTCCCTATGTTATCATTACTAAGCTTTAAGGAATCTACAGCACCGTTTTTAAGGACAGCACCAATATTTCCATAGTTACTAAGCTTGAGCCTTTCTAAGTATTATAACTTGATCATAACTCTAATGTCAATAAGGCCTAATGACGGATACCTTAGAAACACGGGGCTGATCCAATTAGGCAGACCAAATGATTGGAGGCTTTCCTCTTTGGCTGGTGGATGACATGGTATATCTTATTACTTCTTGGAATGTCAAAATCTGAGTTTTAAAATGCTTTAGACATAGTACCATTTAAATATGGAGAAAAAATTATATTTCAGTGATCACTCATCTTCTTATCAGATTCCTGCTACTGTGAAACTTCACATCTCTCAAGGGCTGTGGCAGAAATCCCCCTCTCCAGGCAGGCCTGCGAATTGAGTAGAGCTACAATAGGTGAATTTGTGGAAATTTAAAAAGATAAGCAGTTAGTCAGATCCTCTTCTTTCATCAAGCCTACCTGTCTTGACTTGGAAGGGACTCTAAGTTGCATCAGCTGAGGATCTGGTCCGCTGCTATGATTTTATTTTATCCTTGATTTACTTTGTGTATTTCTTCCTAGCTACTTTTTCAGGGTCTGTAAATTCACTTTCAATGGCTCAGTAGTGAACAGGTCCAGTTTCAAGAAGAGGCGCCCACTGAACCTGCACGTACAGAGCGTGGTTCACTGCCGTGTTACTGCAGTCCTACATGGACCGGCACGGCCAAACAGAAGCAGCCCAAGAATGGATCAGGACCATTACATATATTTTATATATAATAATATATAAAATACGTTTTTATATTTATATTTTATTTACAATATATTTTCTTGATTAATATTACCAAAATATTTTGTTGACACTCTGGTACCCAAGAGGTTGCAGCCACAAACTAAGATTGCACGTGCTTTGGGACTGTGAAAATACAGAACAGGGTAAATACAGGTTTGGGTACCATCTGAGCCAGCCACTGCATTGGTGGTAACTTCTTTAGGAAAAACACTATTGCCCAGCAAACAACACAGACCTCAGCCACCAAAGGAAACAATTCTTTGGGTGGAAAAGGCTACTTTCTTACATCTGGGTGTGACGTCCAATTCAGAATGCCTATTTCAGTATCAATGTGGCTGGACGTGATTTACAGGGACATGTAAATAATTAATTCCAGCTCTGGAAGAGAGAGCTGAGTACTCATTAGAGGTTCCTTGAAGCCCAAATGATATAATGATTAACTGAGTTAGGATCTTTTTAATAATTCCAGCAATTTCAACTCTCCCATGTTAAAGATCCGCTGAAAAGCTTTTATTCAGATGAAAGACTCCTTCCAGAGAACAAATCATTAATAGAGTGTACACATAGATTTAACATTCACAAATCAATGCACTTGAAATAAAATGCTTTTAAAGTTTCTCTTTCACTTTCTTCTCTGATTTGGGGGTTTAGTTCTTTTCTTTCTGTAACCAGTCTCACCACAGGCAGTTAAGACTGCTGCATGAAAAAGGGCTGCTTTTCTGTTAAAAGTGTTTTTAGCACTTTGGCATCCTGAAACGGAAGGTGGCAGAGAAATGCAAAATACAGCTATTACACTAATGCAGTGCATCTCATCTGACACACCAAGTTTTTTGCTCCAAGCCCATCCATGCTAGAGAAAAATCTATTAGATGGTGAGATCAACTGATGGATGTCCACCATGGTTCAGCATTACAGTGCAGGAGGGATCAAAGCAGATTTTATCCCTGCTCCTAAATAATGCCAGAGGAAAACATTTTGGTCCAGATGCTTTAAAGGTATTTAGACTTTTGCTTAATTCCTATTTAAGTACTTTCCTATCAATAACTAAGAATGTGTCCCATCATTTGGACTCCTGCACCCTGTATATCTGCTGCTCGAGTCAGTGAACAGACCTTCACTGCCTTCAGTGGGAATGGAACAAGTACTTTAATGATTTGCACAGTGACGGCCTAAATTTTTTAGAAGTTTCACACCCTGGTAAGTCACACCAGAGCTGGTAGGAACTGCAGGTGCTGTGCTGGCGGGCGGCCAAGGACAGAACCAAAACTCAGATTCAACTCTTCTGATTATCAGCCTTCTCTCCGAAACTAAGGAACACACAACCAGAAGGCAACTGATGTGTAGGCTGTTAAATGCACATACAGTCATAATTAATATGGCTATGTCTGGAAAAGAAAATAGCTCTATTTACTTTATACAGGCCCAGGTTTGTAATCCAGTTATTTTAATTTTCTAAAACTATCTAGATTGACTGTTAAGTTTAAAAACTTCACAGCTTCCACTCTCATCAGAAAGGACTTACTAACCAAACCGTGAGGCTAAGACAATGGTTAATAGTTTGAGACACTAATTGGCCATATTTAATGAATTTAATTTGCAACAGCCATGCTAATATGCATAATTATTAACTCTGACCAACTTTACCTTCCTTGGGACCTACACCTGCTCCCATTAACTTCAGTGGGATACGGATCAAGGCCACAACATTAATTCTCTCTGGACCTCTTCAGTGGCACAAATTAACCCTCGCAGGTGGCTTTATACACAACAACCAGGGAGATGATAGAGAGTTGTATAATGGAAACCACAGCAAACTGTCCTGCTGCTCTAACGAATCTCTTCGCATTAAGACTTTCCTCCCCGACACTCCTTCGCCCAGGAAGGGAACTGCATGCCTAAGGTGACAAGCAGGGACACGTCTCTCCCAGCATGAAATTCTGACAGCAAAAACTCAGCGAAGGTGAGGAGAATACACCATAACACTTAGCTCTTATGCTGCACTTCCCTTCTTCAAAGACCTGGACAGACATGAATTCGATTTGCTAAGTCGGTGTTATTCCGAGGGCTACGCTATCTGCTCATCACAACGGAGTCGCGCAACCCACCTCCATATTAAACGACCAGCCTGATTCTTACTCGCAGTTTGTTCATAGGAAATCAGTGAGCCCATGAACCAGAAATACTCTGTTTATAGGGAGCCCTCCCTTGGAAGCAGAAAGAAACTGAAATATTACAGTCGACACTTGTTCAACCGTATTTTGGAAGTGGCATGCAGAGTATGAAGAGCACTACTTGGGATTAACGATGCTTCGTTTTGAGACATGCTTAAAGTTGCAGTTAAAGCAGGGGGGACACAGCAATGAAGAGAAGTCCCAATACAACTGAACTTTAATTACAACGTATATACATACAGCAGTCCATATACTGACTGCCTTCAGCACTCCTGGCTCTCTACCTCTACAATATCCTATAAGCAAAATTTTTTTTAAACAAAAATAAAACTCTCTGCTTAGCCAAAAAGGCATCAGCCTGCACCCCGCTCCCTTGCACTGTCTGCGCATGTTTATTCTCAGCCTTCTGAAAAAAAACTCTAACGTTTTACTAATCTTTATGCCCCGCCACTATAAATAACAGAAATAAACCCCAACAACAGTTAAGCATCGTAGCTAAAACACAGCCAATCCACTCCGATTATTTCTGCTCGTCTGTCCACGAATAGATGCGGCCATCGGCTTTAGGGGAAAGCGTGCAAGTCAGACCGCATTTATTTACAGTTGCACTGTCAAGGAAAAGCCTTTCCCCATCTCCTCATTCTATGAATATTTTAAAACACCTTTTTCCCCCCTTTTTTCCTCTTTTTTGGGGGGCGAGGGGGGTTGTTAGCCCCACGGCTATATTTTTCTCCGTGTTTCCAGACCGCCCCGACTTCTCGCTGGGATGGATGAGCGGGGCGCGGAGCGGCACGGCTGGGTGCCCACGCGAGCACACAGCCACCCAGGCACACGCACCCACCCGCGGGGCGACCCGCGCATCCCCGCGGGGCAGGGAC
>WAAD01009158.1:1115485-1154750 GCA_013389945.1 Fregata magnificens
AGCAACAAAAAAAAAATTAAAAGCCATACCACAAGCGGCCGGGCTGCCTGGCTGGGCGCTGCGCAGGGATGCACGTTGATGCACGGGGATGCGCGGGGGTGGCGGTGCCCACCTGCCCCGCACACACACGCATGCTTCTGGGGTGCAAAACCTCACCCCTTGGGAAGGGCCACCCTTACCCCGCGCAGCCCTCAGTGCACCCAGCGAAGCAAGGGGCACCCTAACACCAGGGTCACCCCCTTGACCAGCGCCAAGTCCAGAGGCGGTTGGATGGGCACCACGCAGCCTCGGCAAGAGGCCCAAGCCCTGGCACCGTGTCCATCCCGCTGGCACAGCTGTCTGAGCCTTGCACGCCACCGGCCTGGCACACACATGCGTGGCCTCGCTGAGATTATTGCTAAAATCAGCTTTTTCTCGGCGACACTGAGACCTCTAGCGTCGTCACATCGGGCATCGGCTGAGCTCTGATGCGGGACGATGGGCAGGATTCATCAGAGACATCAGAGAAAATTATAGTCTAGACTAACTGAGAGATGTTTATAGGTAATATCTTTGGGCTTCAGTTTCAGAATGGGTAAGACACTAAAAAAGCGCAATTCTTTTGGGACACCCAAGTTAGGTGACTACATCAGAGGCCTCACTGCCGGCAGGTAGAGGCGCTCCTGAGCCTCAGGGGCAGCTCCAAACCTGATCATCAAATTAGGTACCCAAAAATAAATCCTAATACAAACAGCTAAATAACATTTACTTAAAAACAGATGTGATTGTATGCACATAACTGTTCAACATGCACTGTGTCCTTTAACAGATTCCTTAAAATTCTACTTTCAAAGCTGATTTTCCAGATTTCTCATAATTTATGAGCAGAATTTACAAGGTGTCAGCCTGTGAGGCTTTCCCTGGGTCTGGGCTGAGCTGTGCCTCCCGTTTCAAAGGGGATTTGGTGGAGGTGGGAGTTCAGAGGTGCGTGAAGGTGTAAACGTGGAAAACAGGCTGGGGTGTTTGGGCAATGCTACCCTCTGCTGGGCAGAGCCACTCGGCTTAGTCTGTGCCAGCTCCTCCAATTAATTATTGCACCCCTCTAATTTGATGCTTTGGTGGCCATCCGGCCACTTGGGCAGCCCAAATAGCCTGGGATTTCCTATGATGGGTGCTTACGTGCTGTCACGGTGTGCACTTTGAACAGCTTTGCCTCTGCTCCTGACGTTCCCATCCTCCCGCTCCCCTCAGGATTTCCTTTATTGCACGATCTTTATGACCTGCTCCATGGTAGTGTCACCAGGAGTCCCCAAGCAGGCTCCCCATGCCACTGCATACCTGGGAAATGAAAGATATGACCGACCTAAAAAGATGCGGTTGACTACCAAATCCAGGTTTCCCTTCAACCCGCACCACCGTGATGTTTTCTCTCTTTTTCACACATAAATCACTTGGTATCAGAAATGCCACGCTGTGATTTGGGTTTGCTGAATGTAACCTCCTGTCTTCGGGAGATTGAGAGTGTTTGAGGCCAGAAAGCACAAGTGTGACCATCGGCCCTGACCTCCAGCACGACGGAGGCCAAAGAGCTTCACCCATCCAGAAGACAAGTGCCGTAACTTATCTTGGAGCTATGGCATACCAAAACCATCCACCACTATTATTTATGAAGTCACATTGGTCCCTACAGCATCACATTAAAATCTCACTGCACAGACAGCACCGCCCACTTTTCCATTCCCGTTTTCAACAGGCAAAAATTTTACTTAAAATTGCTCAATTTGATGCTGCAATTTCTCAGCATCAAAATTGCATAAGGTAAAGGTACATGTCAGCCTGTAAATCTAAGTTCTCTTTTCTTTATTTAACCTGCACCTTTAGCTCACATGAATGTGCTTTTTTTTGTGATAAAATAACTCGTATTTGAAATAACTGGTAATATAGAAATGTCTGGAGCCGTTACAGTTTTAATGAGAAGTGTACGAGATGCTCCTATTAGGCAGGGACCACTGGCACAATAGACCGTAACGGCCCCTTCAGAGTCATTACAGTCTGTCACATCAGGCTGAATTTAGGGAGTCTGTAATCTTGCTTGACTGACAAGCTCCTGCAGAGCTATTGTAGCTATTTGAAGAACAGGTATTTTTAAAAAATGAAAATCTTACATGAAAAGTTCTCTCTGGAGTGGCTGCGTATATAGCAGGGCATGCTGCAGCTATGTGGCTCTGTACGGCTGTATTCAATGTTTAATTACACACAACTACATTACAAGAACATTAATAGAGTGGTAAAACGAAGTACGCAGAAATGCCAGAATTAAGACTGCCGACGACACATCAGTTCAGGCCCTTTTTGTGGCTGCACGGTGGCAATCTCTCTTCACCTGGCCATGCTCCGCAGCTCTGCCAAGGGTTATATCAGAAAATGGCTAATGAGCAGACGTGGCTGATGTGTGTTTGAAATGGCTACACGTGCTGCACGGGCACCCAATCACTCCATGCAACAAAAACCCAAACCCTTATATTGGAGATGTACAAGTTCCAAATTTTTTATAAAGCCTTCTATGGAAATTTAGAGGAGAAATTAAAAATCAACATCTATGTGAGATATTTTATTTCAGAATAAAGTGATCTATTTTTTGGAATAATATTTAAAACTATATTTTTACCACTTCAGTCCTTCCAAATGATGTTGGGGTTGCATGCATATGGTACTGCTCTGTTCGGCCACACTCACTGCTGGCCCTTAATATGGGCACCGTGCAAACTACATTATAATGAGCGTAAGTAAAGGAGTCACGTCTGGTTTCCAAGCTCTTTCACTTGCAACCTGGCTTTCTTCTGCTTAAATGCTATAATATTGGATCTCTTTCCCAACGTTGTTTCTGAGTCATACAATATAGTCTTCCTTTTCAATTGCAAATGAGCACTATTGATGCTTTTCTGCAAGAACGGCAGAAACGTGCCTGTTGCTCGGCTGCCCAGGTCCAAGCCCGACAGACGAGCACCCACACATCCGTGTCTGTGCTTAGGGTTAAAACCCCATGTGCAAGCTGTAGTTTGCAAGGCAGCAACCTCCAGCATCTGAGCCAGAGCAGCTTCAATGTAAAGCAAACAACACTCAAGCACACAGCTGTTCTCTGCTGCCTTTACTACCACATAGCAACCTCAGATAGTGGCTTTTCTGCTTGCGACAGAAAAAATTTGGGCCAGTCCAACTGAGAAGGTGGATTATTGGTTTCACATGCATAGGTACGTACACACGCAAACTACAGTACAGCAGGAGCAAGGTTATTTGGTGCTGGTCTGTTCACGTGGCTGCTGATAGCAACGCTGCCATGCGCGAGTGCAGACCTCAGCAAGCGATTCAAAGCAAAATGACATCTCGGGTGCTTCATAGCCTCTAGGACAAGCCTAAGATGAAATAAAATCCTGGAGCAAGGCATCTTCAAATTTGGCAGCACAGGTTACCGTCTTAATTTTATTAGATGTCAGGTCTGACTAGCATGGTAAACGCTCCCTCCAGACTCACTTATTTTCACGCATTCACAGCATTTCTTGGCATTTTCAAGGATGGGAATGTTGTAGCTCCAATCTCCGACCCAACAAAATCCTCTTGGGAATTATACTGAGTCATGAGAAAAATAACTTATAACAAGACATGCTTACTTAAAAAAGAGAGAGAAAATTGCTTATTTTAAATTAGAACTTTAAATGCTTGTTTAAATGAGAAAATTGCTTATTAGGAAAAAAAATGGTTCAATACTATTTCTTTCACTAGGATAATAATTAAAGAGAACCACAATTTGAAAGGTGTACTTTGGTAGGGGACCATGGATTTTGAGTTTTCACCACAGGTGAAACTAGTGCTTATGGTTGGGGGTTAATGTTTTCCAGGTTAGTTTTGACACCACAAGTTCAGTGCAGAAAATTACAAACTCAGCTCTAAGCATGTCCACAAGAGCAGGCTGAGTCTGCTGCAGCTGATGCCAACAGCAATGCTCCTTTGAGCTAATTGAAGACTGTTCAGTGACTTTAGGGGACTTGGTCCGTACATCAAGAGGATGCACGTGAAGAAAAAAAAGAATCCACGCCAAACAAGAGACTTCTGCAGGTCTTAGATACATGGTGGTTTGTGTTCTTTTTAGGGTTAATTATAATTAACGTCCTTACGCCACCCTTAAGCACATTAAAGCCTTAGATCAGTTTAAGCTCTTTAAGATGACCGTTGAGGGGTCATCTTTAAGGAGGCCCTTGCTTGTCTTAGACAGCTAAAACACTCTCTGAAAACATACAAAAGCAAGGGAGAGGAGATGATAGATGGTTGCTGCCTGTGCTGCTTTTCTCACAGGGAGGAGGGAGTTTAAATTGCCGTAGGGTTTTTAACCATGTCTGTAAAGTGGAATAAGCAAGTGCTGATACAGACATGAATCCTCAGCCTGCAATTAGTTGCCTGAAGACCATCTGGTGCCTGGTTAAGCCCCCAGGTGCTTATATTGCTCGTGCAGTTCATAGATGCCAGCCAACCTCTTTAAGTTGTGACCTTTCTTCCCTGGTTTTATTCTCATCTGAATAAACCTAGGAAGTTAGAGTACAAAAGTCTTGACTACGTGATGCAGAGGCCGCTTTGTTCGCTATGGAAAAATTGGGATTTAAGAGAATAATAACCAGGCTGAACACATCACTTAGAATCTGCCATGCCATGTGTGCATTGCAATAAATCTTTAAACTCAGGGTTGTAAATCACGATCATATAAAATGTAGTGGGGGGGGAAAAGCTGTCACTGCCAAAGCAGAAGAGAGAGGAGTAACGGTGGTAAAGACGGACATGTGCAATGGGAGAGTACGCAGGAGCTGGACAGGAGAGCAGGTAACAGATGAGAGATGGGCAGGACAAAGGGATGAGGGACAGGAGATGCTCCTGGGGCAAAAGTTACAGAAACAAAAACTACACACTCAACTCCGTTCCTGCTGTTGAGCTCCAGAGACCCAAATCTTGGTGTTTCCCTGCTGCCGAGTAGCCGGTGTGAAATCACCACCAAAACGTGTCTCATGACTTTAGAGAGCTGCATGTCCAACACAAACCCTGCTCGTACCTCTCCTCTCTCACTCCCTGAGCTGCAGAGGTGGAGATCTGGGCTTGGGATCCAACAGGCTGAGCCTTGCCAACAAGTGAAGTTTTGGTCAAAATGAGAACTGGATCTTTCTTCGGTTGGTTTGGCCAATTTGGCTTTGCACGCTTGGTTTTTGTGGGGAGCAATGAGTTAGGAAGTACAGTATCTAGTATTTTAGAAGTATCTACAAAGTTTACATTGAGAGAACGTTAGGTGACAAGGTAAGGACTCAAAAGCTGCAAAAATATCAAAGAAACAAGTTGCCCAAATACTTTGAATTCAACATAATAATTGAGGTTTACTTGGTTTTGGGGTTGCATTTTTCCCCCCACAGGATTTCTCCCTTGCTATGAACAGTTCAGCATAGGGAATTTGGCTGCACAATGAAGGGGCTGCACATTGAAGAAGCTGCCCATAAGGGTGTCCTTCCCACTCCTGCTGCCCCATGTAGGACACTCGGGCTGGATTTGCACTGGGAGACAGGAACAAGTCAACGGGAGTTGTGCTTCGGGCATACAAAGTGCAGTGAAATGCCAAGTGCTCTGGAAGATCAGATCCCCAGTGTTGCAAATTGAGCACCCAAAATTAGCAAGCGTGTTTGATCATTTTGGCCTTAATCTCTCTGTGCCTCGGTTCACCAGCTGGTGATATCACAGGAGCGCTGTGAAGATAAACGCATTAATATTGATCAGATGCTGAAGCATTACAGAGGCACTCGCAAGGAAATTAATGTTGAATTCAGTATGTGGTTTGAAAAGCATGTGGCCTAGAGCAATTCGCTGGATTAAAATAACCCCAAATGATAGGTGATCAGATAATTAAAGGATGCATCACATTCAATGTGCACAAAGACCCAAATTGTGGCTGTGCAGGCTGTTTAATTCTGCCATTTCCTAGCTCCTGAGAGTTTGACTTTACAATCTTACTGTCTTCTGCACGTGGGGTTTATAGCCTGTACCCCGAAGGAGGGAGGTGTACCTGATCACACCCTCTCTCTGCACCACCTCCGTGCATGTGCCTGTTGGTCTCCTCCACCCCCAATAACTTCTGACTCTCATACCCAATTCCAATCACACATAACACCACTGTAGGGAAGCCCAAAAAAGAGAAGTTTTCTGTGAATGAGGAGGCAGGGTAGAGAGAAAAGATCTAGTTTTCCCTCCCCGGAGAGACAAGTTGCTTTGCTGGACATCGGGAAGCCCGCAGAGGATGCAAGTGCAGCTGGAGACACGAGTCCATAGGACATGGAGCTCCACTGGTTTAGCTGCCCACCACACTGCTCTTTCATCTGGTGGATGTATTCATCAGGGAACTGGGCTTGTGAACCTCAAAATGACATGTAGAGGCCAGATCCTACTGGCTGTGAAACAGGCAGTGGTCACAGCTATGCCGATTGACACCATGGAAGAGCCTCTCTTCCGTCTCCAGCCTGGCCCATGCTTGCACTGGGTCTGTGTTCACCCTGAGGATGGATCATGACTCCTTAGCTTCATGCAATATTACTGCTAAGGCTGTGCATCTACTATGAGTTTTCATCTTCCTGAGCTTGACGTGCTCATCTGAGCCACATGAATGTTGCATCAACACAACTCACTTCCAGGGCTGACAGGCTAGAGTCGTCCCCACCAAAGGAGGTGACTTATTCTGGATGTCTCCTCCGCTTGCACCCAGGAGAAACATCGACAGCCTCCAGTACCGTCTCACCACACCAATGGAGTCAAATAATAAGTGAAGAGTGGAGGGAAAAAAAATTAAACGACACAGGCAGGGGAAGAAGATATGGAAAGCCATTCGCTTGCCTGTGAAGTAATCACTTTTTTCATTTAAGCAGAACACTCAGCTATCTTTTGTATTGTTATTGGTAAAGTCCTCTTAGAAGCTGGAAATTAATTTTTTTTTAATCTTCTTATTCTCTCTCTTTCCCATTTGGCGAACATTGCTGTTTTCCCATGTTTCTCACAGAACTGAAATGAACTTGGCTCATTTTGTTCTTTCCTTCCCCAGACAACGTTGCTGAATAACGAAGAGAGAAGGGGCTTTGCTAATTAACCGCAGCCACCGCATTAAGTCCAGGCCGACATTACACTCACATGCAAGAAGAGGTGCAGTGCCATCAGCAGGCGATGAGCATGTGAGACAGCAGCCAGAGCTGAGTCTTGTTACTCAAACTGACCCAGAAGAGAGAGGAGATGTTTTAGTCTTTATCAATGGGCACATTCCCCACCCCAACACGTTATTTAGGCCTGCTTTCAGTGGTTTCCCACTACTTATTTTTAAGCATCGGAAGATTCCAGGTTAAATGATTATATTTATTTTCAGTCATGATAAGACACAGAAATACACATTTGGATGTAGTCTCTCCATTCTGGTTTTCTACATAAACTTGCTGCCTTTATGAAATGAAGGCTGAGATTGTCCCCTTGGCCTTTGACTCCAGGTGTTGGCTACCAGAAAAAAAGTGAATGCCTTGGAGCAGGCAGTGGAAAAATGAAGTTGGCAGCACTTTTGTCTCCCACAAAGAGATCTCCATGCATAGAGGGAAGCCTGACTGCCAATAGGGAGATCTGCTGGGGAATACATTCCTCCCATTCCCCTTGCAAAAGCCCCAGGTGAGGACCAACATCCCTGGTTAACTGGACGGCAAGCTGGGAAGCAGCTGACACAGCCTGATCTCACATTTATTCACCCCATTTCCCTCTCCATCACGTTTTTCGTGCCCTGAGGGCCCACATGAGGCAAGCTTGGGCCATTAGCACCAGCTCCTTGACAACAGGGTTGTATTGCAGGGACAGTGGTGGGAAGGAGAAAGAAATGTTGCTGTTCATATCCTGGCCTCTTCCAGCCCTGCAATAGCTGGGTGGACCTTAGCAGCCCGTGGGAAGTTGGAGACCCCCAAATCCAGGGTGGGACCCATTAAAAGCTTGGGGTTCCATGGGTTGGAAAAAAGCTAATGGGTGAAGAGGACCTGGAGGAGAAATGGGTCCCACCTGCTTGGAAAGGAAACGTAGAATTTCACATAAGCACGAGCTTGCTCAAATCTAAACTTTTGTTTACATAAAACATGCTTTTGCAACGGATTCAGGCCATGCTCTGGGGCTCCCTGGCAGGCAAACCCCAAATTTAGTGGGTGCTTTAGAAAAAGCACAAGAGCTTCATTCTTCCAGAACGGGGACTTCAAGATTGCCCTGGGCTGGGCCCCGAGCTCAGCTCTTCCTACGTAGAGGGTAAATACCTGAACTTGAAGCTACCAGTTGGTTTGACAGAGGGCAACTAATGCAGGTGATAATCCTGTTCACAAGACCAGGCACTACCTGGACTAGCTGTAAACCTGGCATGGGGCGCTGGGATGATATTTTGGATCTAGGCTTAAACACTACCTCGTTCTGCACAGTCCCCGTCAGCAAACAAGTGATGGAGTTGAGCCAAAGTTGCCCAAGGGCTAAATCAGTGCCCTCCACTCTTTGCAAGCCACGCTCCATTTACACAACAAAATTACCAGATGGCTGGCCAAGCAAAGAAAGGGTCCAATTTTGCAATTTAGCCAAAAGTATCATTCACTGCCAGAGCTGAAAACAGAAGTTGCCAGTGCTTAGCAAAAGCAGACATTTTTTGAAAAGTTTTACTGGAACTCCCGACTTTCAGGCCACCAGGGCCAGGGTCAGCCAGTGTAATTCTTCCAGCTGTCCCAATTTGTGTCTGCTGGAATGTGAGAAGACTGTGAAAAGATCTCCAGAAGGTGAGTTATGCAGAGTTTGGTGGAGAGGGGAAGGATTTTAGTAGGAAGTTGAATCTCATTTTTCAGAGCTCTGTAACTCAGCTGGAAAAATGTGCTTTCATCTAATTGATATGAAAGCTACATACAGTCCCACAAAGGTTGTGACACAGCAGTTAATCCAACGGGTGTTTCTAAGCCTTGTGCCACAATGCAGGTAGCTTTCCTTGATGGAACTGAAGTTCACTTTGTGCTCTTTGAAAACTGTTTAATTGAATGGTGTATTTTAGGCACTCTCCATTAATTAAATTTGCATAGAATCATAGAATCATAGAATCATTAAGGTTGGAAAAGACCTCTGAGATCATCAAGTCCAACCATCAACCCAACACCACCATGCCTCCTAAACCAGGCCCTGGAGTGCCATGTCTACACCTTTTTTGAACACCTTCAGGGATGGTGACTCCACCACCTCTCTGGGGAGCCTGTTCCAATGTTTAACCACTCTTTTGGTAAAGAAATTTTTCCTAATATCCAATCTAAACCTCCCCTGACGCAACTTGAGGCCATTTCCTCTTCTCCTAATAGGCATAGAAAGCGACGAAAGCCAGGGTGCTTTATTGAACTCTGCTCTTTTCATTTAGCAACACCCGTCTTCCACTACACCATCGAGCTGCCAAACCATCTCTCAGGCCAACTATGGACTGAATCATGCCTTCATGGGCTCTTGTCGGCTTGCCTTCTCTCGCCTCCCACACATGCACGGGGTTATGAGCAGTGACTGCTGCGGACAGTCTGCTCTACAGCCACATCAAACCCCAGCAGCTGTCAAAAAGAGGCTCCTCACCTTGACTTTGCAGTTATTTCTGCTGGAATAGGATGATCTCTCCTATTTGCTGTCAAGGCTCTTTTCTTGATTTATCCTCACTGCACACTGTTTGATAAGCAGCAGCAACATCCTCATTATAGAGGGGGAAACTGAGGCACAGAGAAGCTATTGGCTTGATCAACCGTGTCACTGGCATGTTCTAATTGGGTTGAGTCTCACTGACACTCTTGCACCCTAACACAACACTTCACAGACACCTGAACTTCAGCCCCCAAATGTAGGCCTATGTCTCCAACCAAAACAAAAGCCTGGAGGGAGAAACAGCTCAGGAGCTTGACTGCATCTCTCACCAGCTGCTCCTCCAGCCTCACTCAGCTTTGGCTAATTGCTTGGACCAAAGAGACTGATTATGCCATGTTGCTCCACGTCTCTCCACAGTTTCTGTGACATGTCTGTGGGGCTCCACAGTTGGACTGGGACCTGGCTCTGCGCAGGAGAGGCGAGCCAGAGCTCATGGAAAATGAGCACAAAAGCAACTATTTGGAAAGAGCCAGGTATGACTGGGCAGGAGCAACCTCCTGCCAGCTCCCCACAACCCCTGGGCTGCCATTGCCCCAAAAGCATCTACCAGACAAAGCATTCAACCTGTGTTCCCACCACCTCGCTATGCCCATGAGTGACACCTTCTAGCTGCACCCTCATTCCTTCCTCTCCCAAACTGAGCCATGGTTTTGGCTTTTCTCCGCACATGGCATCTCCCAGCACAGCCGCTGTTCACCCTCCCACTGGAGGGGAACTTGGCCACTATTTGTTCCCATGGGTCACTTTCTGAGTGGGACTGCACTGTGTTTTGACATGTCCATGTGTTTCCAGTGCCTGCTGACTGTACCAACTGTGGTCAGATAAGATCTAATCAGGGCTCTGCAGGCAGGAAAACACCAGCTAGTGCGAGGTTTTACATTGTGCACCACCATCTTCCTCACTGAGCATTTCCATGTAAATTCAATCCCCTAACAAAAATGTTTTCTGCTCTATATGGCCTTTGCCTTATCCCTGTTTAACCACACTTTAGAGCTTGGCTGCTGCAAGTTCTGTCCTGGTCCCATCTCCATGGTAAGACTTGAAGTACCTGAGCAATCGTGTCCCTTCTGAAATGGACCTTGGACGATATTCTCTAGGAAAATCGAAGCATGAACTTCACCTGTCCAGCTTCTGAAAGTATCAGAGCCTGCAAGCTTCAGTTCAGTTTGCAGTGATGGTTTGACTTGATTCATTCCCATGCTCAGAAGTCAACGAGCAGGTTGAGTCTTGGACATCAACAATCTGGTTGTCAGCTATAGCTATTAGGGTAAACCTGCCAGGGTTACCTGTGCAAACCCAATGCCATTGCAATGATTTGTATGTTTAAAAAAAAATTTAGAGAAAAGTGATGGCGTCCACCAGTGTAACTCCCGTGTAAGCTGTCATGCTCAAATCCTTTTTATTTCAAGACTAATGATGCACCAGACTGGAGTGTGCAGACCCTTGGAAACTTTATACCTCCTCATCCAGCTAGATGGTGTGCACCACAGGCATGTTATACAGCTGTTTTTTACAGTCTTAATTAGCCTTAACCAAGAACCCTGGGGCAGGGTCAAATGGTAAGGAGGTGACAGAAGGGTTTATTTATCTGGCAGAGGTACCTTAACACAGATAGTTGCACGTCTATGGCTAGATGACTTCACCAGTGTGAGTAAAGCCTTGCAATTAGGATGAGCTCACCCTGCCCTTGCACAGCTGCTTCCACCCTTCTGCTAACTTGGGAAAACAGACAAACATCACCAAGCATTGCAGGGACTGTTCGGAAAGATTCAGACTTCTTGGAGATTGTGCATGCACTGTTCACATTCACCCTTAGGTTTTGGGTGCATCCGCCGTGCAGACAAGGCCATTGCTCCCTGCCAGCGTGGCTCAACTGGTGAATCACGCTGTGGATGAAGGCCTGGAAAAAACACAAGGCACCTGCAATTCTCCCTAGAAGACCATGACAAAGACCTGAACTCACTTGACCTACCTTCAGCCTTCAGCATACACCATGTCTGAGCTTGCTGTCTTGCTTAGGTCCATCCAGTCCACCTCAGACACCTACCAAGGGGATGGAGGTTCCCATCGCTCAGCACTCATCGCAAAGCGAAGTGGGGCTGCCGGCTCAACACCTCACTTCATCAGACATGACCCATCCAAAAGCCTCCCTTGGTTTCCATCTCACTGCACATCTAAAAGGCAGAGTGGATTCTTGTCCTCTTGCCCACCATCATCAGGGCAGGTTAGACGGGTGGCTGGTTTCCAGCAGTGCCACTGCTCAGGCAGTTTCAGACTGTTAAAGCAAAGCAGATCTACTGAGGCAATGAACTGAAAACCACAGCACAAATGAGAACAGATCTAAACCAGACCCTGTGCTAATACCAGAACGGTACTGCCTTTTCCTTAAAGCCTTGGTTATTCACATCAGGAGGTGGATGGGAAGAGTCTGTTTGACCCAGCCTATTAGATTCTTAATTTAAGCACGAAATGGGAAAATTAAGATTTCAGCAGGGCTTTTTTCAACAAGAGCTTCTTTAGTTAGTGAAAAGGGCTGTTCCAGAAATGCCTGCCGTTCTCCTGGAAGGGGTAATACTGTTCTTGATGCCACGTGTCTTATTATAGCACCATGACATGGGTCTTCTCGTACCCTGCGTTACTCTGTTTGTCACGGGCTAGAGCGCACAGGATGGCTGTTCAGACAAACAGCTCTCTTCCAGGAACCCTCCGCACCAGCAAGCCTGTAATAGCCACGTCTGTGATGTTTTCAACCCAGCACAGGCTCATTTATTTCTCCCGTTACCTCCCAGCACAACAACCCCATCCACCCTGCCGCTGCTTCCTGTCCCCCAGCTCCGTGCCACTTCTTCCTCCAAGAGGAGCCTCTGCGCTAACCCACACAATGCCTTGCTCTCCTTAAAAATCACCTCCCAGTCAGAAGAAAAGCTCCTGTTTGCCTGAGAATGGCTGTCTTCAGAGTATATCCTATGGGGTGAAAAAAGGGCTGTTTCCTCTTCTTTCCTCTCTTTTCCTTACTGCTCTTATTATTCCTCCCCCATCTGCCTCCATGATGCCATAAGAAAAACAGCAACAAGGTCTCCTTGCCTTCTCCCTTAAGGGGAGTCTGGATTAATTTGGAAAAGCCAGGCTGATAGCCATGTGGGTATGCAGGTGTATGAACAGTGGGAATATTTTCCTTTTAGGAAGCAATTTTTATTAAAAAAACCCATAGGGTGTCTGTGGTCGGGGAGGAGTGGGTGCATGAGCTGCTGATACAGGAGTAGATCTTGTAGGTATCAGTTTGGGACTGCTTCTCCTTATAGTATATATTATATATATAATATAGTAGTTATAACAGATATTGGGTTATTGGGTAGGAAAAGAGGCTGTGAATGAAAAATACATGAAGATACATTTAATCCTGATGGATTTTTTTTTTACTGCTCTACTGCCAACTTCTCTTTAAGTGGATCCACAACGTTTATTCACGACAAGCCCAGGACATTTGCTTTCCCAAAGCCACGGTAGGAACCAGAGCAGATAGGCTGGTGGCCAAGGCAGTTTTCATGACACTTTAATATGGGGCAACTTCACATAAGAAACTCCTGATTTCATCCAGCTGTGTGTGACGGTTCCCGACTTCAGCATTCAAAGTGCCAAGCAGCGACTGACAAGTTTGAAGGTGGCACGTCATCACCATCATCCCTTCTCCAACGTCAGTTTGAAGCCAGTGCGGGGTGATCCTGGTAAAACTCCAGTGGAGAATTCAACAGTCAGTGGAAATACAGCTATTCCCAGTTTGGCATGGTGGAATTTGTAGAAGTGCAAGGACCTTAAGAAAGGGAAATTATAGAGATATTCAGAATTGGCACTACTTTTTACCTACTGGCATTGCACAGGAACAAGGGACATTTTGTGAAAGGTAATTAAAATTTAGTATGAAAATACTGTTCTTAGGACAGAATCCATCATTTGTTCCATCACTGGCCTCTGAGCCCCAGTGAAGCGCAGCTCTGCGGACACCCAAAGGGCTTTCACCTTCGCAGTCCTGCCATTCAGCACTTCTTCAGGAACACTGCAGCAAGGGGCTGTAACAGAAAGACTTTTCTACCCATTTTCCCCCTTCTCCAGCAATGCACTTTTCACTGTTATGACTTTCTTTTGTCGGGCTGTTTCCAGCCTTGGCAAAATGAATCTGTAGTCAAGGAAGCATCTTTGCCGCTTAATGGCTTGGCAGTGTGGCCTTGCTGGGGATGCTCTCCCACCCTGCTACTTACTGATGCTAAATCAATATTAACCACAGGAGCTCACAGCAAAGGGCTCTCACGCAGCCTGTTTGTCTATCATCTGATGTGCCCCGCGCTGAATTGAGAAACCAAGCACTTGCTTTCCTTCACCCTGCCCTTCCTGCGGGAGGGATGCTCCCAAAAACCATTCCCCATTCAGCAGCCGCCCCCAAATCCTGCCTCCAGGCCTCCTTTGCTGCAAAAGCTAAAAGAAACATCATCCTAATTTTGCAGCTGAAACAAAGCAGGCCTCTCCAACCAGGATTGCTTCATACATCCTCTGCTGGACCAGCTGCATGCTCCTGCTGTCCTCTGTCTCAGCCTGGAAACGCCTTGGGGGAAGAACATCACCTTTTTGATCAGCACATAAAAGGAGGAGGAAAGTCAGGGACCAAGGGCTTTATCTACAAGGCAGGTGGCATTGCACACAAATAATAAAAAGGGATTTTTTTTTCCAACTTATATAGATAAATTGAAAGCATGAGCAAACAGCTATGGTCCCAGCATCACCCCGACCATGCCTTGGCACCCAAACACAAGCAGCCAGGCACCAGCATCAGCCAGCCAGGCACTCGGGGCAGAGCGCCATCACAAGGATGGGGAAGGATGGATCCTAAGCAGGTTGTTTGAATGGGGAACAGAGTTTGCTTTGTATTGCTTCAGATTGCTTAGGAAATCTGCAGGAGGGCCTAAGGTACATCTTGTTACGCAAAAGCCCTGGTTTGCATGGAGAGCTGCCCCAGGTGGCACAGAGATAAACGTGAGTTGCTTCCCAAAACTGCTGCTCCCTGCACCTTCTCCACTCCCCACTGGCCTCCAGCTAATGTTGAAACAGCCGCAGCGCTACTCTTTGAATCCATTCTGCCTGTAAAGCTGTGGTCAGCATCTCAGATGGTATAAATTTGGAGCTCTGCTGATTTCTATCAGCAGAGAACATGGTTCTTTGGGTTGGCTTTTTTTTTGAATGAGAGAAGATATGTGCTAAGAAGCACATTTGTTTCCACTTTTGTATCTGAAATGAAAGGACAACTATTCTTGTTTAGGGATGAAGTCTAAAGGCCTGCTGGCAGCTCTCTCCCAATACATAAAATAACAATTTATTCTTCTAACCATAAGAAAACATTGTTTTTTCCCTCTTTCTCAGCACAAGTGAAAATGTGAATTAATGACTCCTTTACTACCTTCTCAACTGAAAAGTCAAAAAGCTATTTTTTCCTTTCATCCTGAGTGCCCAGCTCTCACAGTAGAGTGAACAAAATGACAAAACCCCATAGCCTGCTCCCCAATGGCGGCAGGGCTGCCAGCGTTGCCCGTGCACTCATGAAGACATGCTCCAGGAAGCAAGTCTTTCTGCTGCTGCCACGTACCCAGAGCTCTGGAACTAACGTGCCTGCAGGCCCAGGCAAGTGGGATGTTTTGCCCAACAAGGAACAATATTTCTTTCTAGTTCCTATCAAGTTTTCCAGATGTTTTAGCAACTAAGGAATGATGATGCTTTAGTAGCTCAAGGACTGTAGCTGAGGCAGACTCTAGCAGGACTGACGCAGGAATAGCTGTTATATTAGAAGTTATTTAACCAAGAGCCTTTATTAAAAAAGTTATTGGATTCTGAGTATCTAAAACCCATGACTGCTTTAGTGATTTAGTCCTTGTTCAGAGAGAAAAGCAGTACAACTGGTGCAATGGTACAACATCATTATATTTATATTAATTTATATCACAAAGACAGAAAAACCACACCCATCTGAAAACATTCATACTACTATAAAAGCCAAGAGTGAGTTTATGAACTGTGACTGAAATCTCCATTTTTACAGCCAGCTGACAGGACCTTTCTGCTGTGAGTGCCGTGCTGTGATTTCTCCCCACGGTGAGGATGCACTGCCAGACCAGGGGTGTGCAAACTGAGTTCCCCCTATCCCACATGGGACTGTGAGCCCTGGACACACAAGGAGGCCACAGTATAGGTTGTCCCCATGCAATGCCCAAGCTGGAGACCCTAGACTAAAGGGGTGGTGGAGGGGGGAAAGAGGGAGACGGAGGCAGAATTGCCTTAGCAGGATGTCTGGGACTGCTGCTTGCTCGCAGGGCTTAGGCAGGAGCTGGGGGAGGCTGGGGGGGAGCTGCTCCCTAGCAGCCTCTGCATCAGGCCACTGCCTGGGCACTGCAAACTCATCTTTTGATACCAAGATGTAAGTTTCCGGAAAAAACTCAGTAAGACCCCATAAGCCATTGCATCCCAAGCTGATCCTTTGGTCCATGTCCTGGGCACCTTCTGCTGTCCCAAACCTGGTTTTCTAGCAAGACACTCCATTGTCATCCCCCTTGGTGTCTTGGACTGGTGGATCCCTTAAAAGCAAGCAAGGATGTGGCTTTGTAAAGGTACTTCAAGGAGTTCTGCACACGAGTGGTGCTCAGGACACATCCAGATCCGGCCCTACAGATTCAGCACAGCTTGCTGGTGCAAAGCTTCACTAAATGAAGGAGTCTTTCAGGTTCGGGCAGGCTTCTGTGCTGCAGCCCATCGCAAAGCCTGTGAGCAGGCCTGTGGGTGCCTTTCTTCTTCAGCATTCCAGCTTTAATGGCTTTTCACAAGGAATATTGGCTTTTCTGCTCCCTTAGATGAATTGGCAGGCCCTAATGAGCTATGAATGCAATTTTATAAAGCTTACATTTGGAGGACATAAATGGTTCTGTGGAAGGAAATTAGTGAAGGTGGGAAGGAGGAGAAGGAGAGCAGAGAGGTGCACAGTGTCAGAGTGTGAAAAAGCCAAAGATGAAATTGTAAGGACTTGCAGAGTCTTCGAACAAACCTTAGAAACAGCCAGAAGGGAATATCTCTTCCCCCAGTTTGTTTTTGGGAATTGCTCCTATCTGTGCTAAGTTATTGGTTCCCAAACATGCTCCAGGAGCTGGGAGAGGAATGGTAGAGGTGAAAAGCTGGTCTGACACACCTGAGACATTCACAAACAGGCTTGATGCTGAAGAGGAAGCCACGGAGAAGTGGACTGTGCCGAGAGTGTGGCTGTACTCCAGAATGATTTTTGCCTTGCTCTGATGTGAGCAGCCACGCTGCAACACGCCGGCTTGAGGGGCTCAGCCCACACCTGACTCTGTAGGAACAATGAACCTATGCAAGATGTCCAAAATGCTGGAGTCATCCCACTGTGGTGCAAGCTCGGTCCCAGACTCTGATGTCTTCCAAAAAACCACTCTACAGGCAGGCCCCAGGCCAGTCCAAGCCAGGAGCTCTGACACCTACTGTTGAAAGCTGCAGAAAGAGGTCCAAAACACATCCCCTTAGTATATTTTCTTTGGCAGCCTCTTCCAGCACAGGACAGATTGATAGGATGTAGCTAATTGCTTAGCTGGCCTCCATTACTGTAACCTGAGCATCAGGTTTTCTGGCTCCTTCTGCTTCCTCTCCTATCACTGTCCAGAGCAGAAGTTGGCTCTGCACATACCCAATTCGCCTGATCAAGCACAGACAATGTTCTGAGAGCCAAACCGATCCCTCGGTCTCATCCTATCAATTGAGACTGAAAATATACTTTGCTTGCTCACTTTTCTTGGGTTTTTTGGGGTTTGGGGTTTTTTGGCTTATTTATACAATAAAATAACCTACACTTTTAAAAACAAGTTTCAAGGACCAGTCTGTTGGGGGGCCCCATCATGCTGGGTTTTGCTTTGACCGCTGCACCAGGAACCACCTTTGTAGTATGTCTTCCCTCAACTTCAAGGACAGGTCAGTTCCCGGAGTCTTTAGACTGGATGATGCCATCTCGTGGACAGCCCCTCCAGCTGTTGAAAATAAATCAGATTATTGCAATTTTCGTTACCACCACGGAGCACGATACCATGTAAATCTGCTCCCTTCCCCTTGTTCTCCCTCAGGGATGAATTTTGGAGAAGGTGTGAGGTTTCTGCGGAGGTTTTGGATGCTCCGGGGCGCAGGGCTGCAATCTCTCTGTGTTTACTGGGACTCCTCAATTTAAGAAACATGCTCTTGCATAACTGTGCACGAAGCTAAACACACATTCATAAAGCATCTCCACCCACACACCCAAAGCACAGTTAAAACACTCAACTGGAACGAAGAGTCACCTTACACTATCCTAGAGATACATAATTATAAGTATATAGGCAATACGGCATATTTTATGCTTCCTTTTTAATTTTTTTATGTCAAAGTACCAGACCTGGAATACTTAAGTTTTTGTTCAACTTGCAAGGAGTCTCACTGTTGGAAAGGCTCAGCTCAAAATCTACAAATTCATCACTGCAAAGGGCAGGGTGTCATTGTCTACAACAGGATCCAGTTCAATGGAAATCCTGACCAAGGTCAACCTACATGCAAATATTGGTTGGATCAAGGTAACCATCCCTCTCTTGTTCCACTCTCCATTTTTACCCCTATATTCCATGCTAGTAATTTTCTGCCCCTTATTTTCTATTTCTCCCATATAGCCCCTCCCAAAGTAATAAACAACATCTGAATTTCAAACTAATAGAATTTACTGAAATCTGACGTTAGACAAAATTCATCTGTAGGAAGTATGTAGCCAGGATTATCTTGTTTAACAAGCTGTTGGAGGCTCATGGAAAACATTGTGAAATATTGTGGGCTAAGCACAGCCTCTGTGCACGCACGACTGAGGGCAGCGGGATGGATGCGACTCCAGCAGGAGCCGGGGATGGAAGAAAGATATGTACAGATGTTGAGATGCAAAACACATCCCATATTTTAGCCTGGTTTCCTTAAGGTGCAGGGCTCTGTCTCTCCATCCACAAGTGGTCCAGTGGCCAATTTCTACCAACTTTGACAGCTAAAAATCAAAGATATGAAATAGCTGTGTGTTTTGTGAAAAACAACGGTTAGGTAGAGGAAAGAAAGTCTGAAATTAGTGCCTTCCTTAACAAGCTGCAGTGTGAGGGCAACATTTATTTGTTCCGTTTGTCTTTCTGCTGACCAGATAGCCCACGAGCTGTGAGCTCAGGCACTGCTCAAAATTAGGCCTGGGAGGTTGTGTCTTGCCTTGCCCATGTCTGAGGAATACAAGAGAGAATTTTGAGGGCAAACGGGGCACGTGGGAGGGAGGCGAGCTTAATGCAAGGGAGCCTGTGTAGACACAGGGGATGTGAAGCCTTTGGAAACCAGACTTAGCTCTACTGTTCACAGAACAATTTATTTGTTTCAGCCTCTGCTTTGGCTCCTTCTGGTCCTTTTTCCACAGGGGATGCTCAGTCCTGCAGTTCTTCCCCACAAAGATCCTCTCCCTGCACAGCCTGGGGTGCTGTGGGTGCAAGGTGTGTGCTGGAAGTCCTAACTCCCATAGCAGGTTATGGCAGGAGAGAAGAGTCAGCTATGAAGGAACATCGCTCTAGGGAAGACCTTGTCCTTGCCTGTAGCTGTGGTTTTCAGCCCATGACCAAGGAGTCCCTGGAGGTCATGGATGCATACTTAGGGGACTGTAGGAGACGAAGGCGGCAAGTAGCACAGATGTCCCATCCAAGCTTGTGCACTTCTGCTGGAGAAGCTTCTGAGAACTGAGAAAGGCTGAAAACCGCTGTTTTCCCTTGTTTTACAGCAGCCTCTTTAGGCCTGGAGACCTGAATCTCGGTGTAACACACTCATCCTGCCAACATGCCTCCTTCCCTTCCCAGCTCTTGCCCCAGCCTCGAGACAGATGGGAGAAGACCACTTGGGGAGGCTCCTGCTGCTGAAGGACATCCCTACGATGGGCACAGAGCACAAGGGAGAACCTCCTGCCCAGGGAGAACCTTTTGCAGTCAGAAGTCCTTGTTGGAGAAACCTCAGAAGAAAATGCATCACTGGCAGCAGCACACAACGCTGTTCTCAGGCTTCAGAGGTTCCCGGTAGCTGGTTAATGCCATTCCAAACAGAAACCTCTTTCTCTAGCTATAAATGTCAGCCGCAAGACTGATGGTTACACATGGCAGTTGCAGGTGTCTGGAACGACTCCAGTTAATTTATTTCAGGGTTGGGTCCTATTTTTCCCCTATGTTAATTTTAAAGAGGGCTTTGCAACCATGAAGTCACTACAGCCCTTATCTCCTGACACATGAAAGCTGTAGGCTGAATAACTTATTAGCACCCTCGATAATGAAAAACACTTCAATATTTAGGACTAATGCAGATTTCCTGCTGGAAAAAAAAAAAAATGTAAACAGCATCTGCAGCCATGTGCTCAAGGTAATAATTAAGGAGAATTATCTTTGCTATATGTATTAAAACAACATAATTGAAGTTAAGAAATTATATGTCCGTATTAAAGAGAAGCAGATAATTTTTCACTAAGGAAATTAACATCAAGTGGAATAACTATTTCCATACCTACAAGAAACTCAGGCTGAATAAGGAAAATGAGAACCGGATGCCCAAATATTACATACCAGTTTCTGTGCTCCACCCTGAGAGCCCAGCGTGGAGCAGCCACCATCCTTGGGCAGTGCTCTGCTTTCTCCCTTGAACGCACGTGGTGGAGGCTGCGTGCAGTGAGGGTCTCAGGTGTTCATAGGTTTATGGAAAAGGTCCTTCTCCCTAAAGCACAGGGAAACATGCTGAGCATGATCTGGGGAGCGAGAAGTAAAAGATGGTTCTTTTACTGATTGCCAAGGTATTTAAGATGTCGGGTATTTTATTTAGAAATCCACGCCGCTTCCCTAATGGCTAATCCAGTAAATAAATCTCATGCACTCTGAGATGGAAGGAGTCATCATCAATCGCTGCTTAAAGCCATGCGGGCCTGACTGGTGAAAAAGCAGCAATTAGCACTCATTAGCACTTATTTTCAAGTCTTCTTTCCGGAAAAGGGTCATCAAAAGCAAGTAGAAAGTGTCCAGATTAACCAAAGTTCTTCGATAGTCTAACATTCCTGACTCAAACTCATTTGAACTCTATCTGCTAGGTAGCAGAACGTAGGCAAGGCTTGCGCAGACTTAGGTTTGGGGGTTTGTTTCTACAGTGACTGATACAAGAAACTCATGCTGAAGGTTTTCCTGCTCTCAGGGCATTCACAATAGTTTTTTCTCATGGATTCATTACTGACTGTTAGAGAAACCCCTACTTCAGCCTTTCCTTCAGGAGGGGTCTTCAGAGCATCTCGCTCTTGCCCATCTCTCCATCTAGCTGCCTATTTTCATGATATTTAATATTTTTAAGAAAGCTCTTGATCAAATTAGGTTAAAAATGGAGAGGAGTTGAGCAATGATTCCATGACACAAGATTTTCTATAATTAAAAATTACCAGCAAATAATATTAGTGCCTTTATTTTTTTTTTTTTTGTTCCTTACTAAGGCTATTCACACTCCAAAAAACACCAAATCTTGCAAGGCAAACCCTTTGAGACAGAGGATTTCCAACACTACGTTTTCTTCCCTTTTTTGTGCCTGATCCCATTCTGCATCTTCTTTTCAAAAGATCTGCTATCCCTTTCCCAGATGTATGCGAGCACAAAAGATACCAGATGAGTTTTCTTCCCCTTGCTGTGAGCTTAGAGAGAAAAACCTATCTCCAGGCAATCCAAATCTATCAACAAGCCCACCAAGTCTTTTTGCAGCTCAATGATGCCAATCAAATGGTTTCTGAGAGACTAGCTGCTATTCCCAGATTCTGGCTGACTTCACCACTTGATGCGGATCATTGCCTCCTGAAAAAGGAAGAAAACCCAAATCCAAACCCAGTGCTGGAGCTGGATTCCCCCTCCTCTTTATCCCTGTGTGCTGAGAAGGGCTGGACCACCACGTCCCCAAAAGAGATGGTGGCAGCCACATGCACATAGGAAAACACCAAGGGCTTCCATCTGAAATCAGTGAAATCAAGCATGGATACAACTTTGAAAGGGCACGTGGCACCCACAGATGAGACTTGAAGTTGGAGGGGGGGTTGTCTCAGTGGATAAGACAGAAATTTTTGTTGCATCTTGAAGAAGTAGGGTGAGGAAGGGTCTCAAGTAAGACTGAGCATAAGCAATACTATTCCTGCAGGCTCCCCAGACTCCCCTTGTAGCTTGCCTTAGGGCTGGGATTAGAATATTTTTTCCTCTGAGATCTCTCCCTGTTCATCTTTGCTACATACTAGCTGATTTCTTTTAGAAACGTAGGTCAGCACCTTTTCCCATATTGAAGGATTCAGATTTTTCTAATGAATCACATTTTCTTGTGATAACAATGAACTGTCCCATGAACTATTCATTTAAAGGCAGCTCTTAGTGTGTCCCTGAGGCTGAGCTTGAGTGGCCAGGAGGCAGTTGCTGAACATGCCTTGCACTCTGGCTGTTGAGACACTTTGACCCAGGCTAGGCTTGGGCAACCAACCAACCCTCCCGGCTCTGCCAGGGCACTGTCAGGCCCACGGCACGAGCGTACATGCCATCGCTGACAGCACAGCTGCAGGACAAGGCTCCCGGGCCGAGACCAGCACACATGATGCGAACACCGATCAAGGAGAAAACTCCACTTCTACTGTATACAAGGACAGCTGAAAAGCAGTAGCTCCGGGGGATCCAGGACACCCACGGAGTCCTCGTGCTGCAAGAACAGCGGGCAGGCACTTAGCCAAAATGTCCCAGAGAAGCATCCCAGAGAAACCCTGGCAAGGGGCTGTGCTAAATGTGGCTGAGGAAGGTGAAAAACCCACAGGGAAAAAAAGTCCTTCCTGACCCTAGACCCAGGGCACAAGTGGCATCTTTGTGCTGCAAGAGCAGCAGGAAGTTAATTAGCCAAAATGGCCGAGCAAGGGGCTGTGCTCAATGCGGCCAAGTAAGGCAAACCCCCCCCTGGGGACCAGTGCCAATCTGCCCCAGAGGAAAAAATTCCTTCCTGACCCCAGACCCTGTGGCATCTTCATGCTGAAAAAGAAGCATCTAATCGCTGTAAAAGCAGCAGTCAGGAACTTATCCAAAATGGCCGAGAGGAGCCCTGGCAAGGGGCTCTGCTCAATGCTGCAGAGGAAGGAAAAAAAAACCCTGGGGCCAAGTGCCAATCTCCCCTGGGGAAAAAAAAATCCTTCCTGACCGCAGACCCAGGGCACCAGTGGTGCCTTGGTGCTGCAAGAGCAGCAGGCAGCCGCTTACCCAAAACAGCCCAGAGGAGCCCTGGCAAGGGGCCATGCTCAATGCTGCAGAGGAAGGCGAAAAACCCCCAGGGACCAGTGCCAACCGGCCCTGGGGGAAAAAAATTCCTTCCTGACCCCAGAGCTGGTGATCGGCTGTTCCCTGAGCACATGAGCAAGACCTGCCTCCTGGCCCCACCGGCTGGTCACACCTACCAGGGATGCCACCACTGCCCAACCCCTTCCCTCCCGCAACCCAGAGCCATCTCAGGGGCTCCCGAGAGAGGCAAAAAGCCCCTGGCCGGATTGACCTTGGGGGCGAGAATCCTTCCTGTGCCCGGCAGGTAGTTGTGCAGAGCGATAAGGTCTCCCCTCAGCCTCCTCTTCTCCAGGCTAAACAACCCCAGTTCCCTCAGCCGCTCCTCATAAGACTTGCGCTCTAGACCCTTCACCAGCTTCATTGCCCTTCTCTGGACACGCTCCAGCACCTCAAAGACTTTCTNATTACCCCAGTGCAGGACCCGACACTCAGCCTTGTTGAACCTCATACAGTTGGCCTCAGCCCATTGATCCAGCCTGTCCAGATCCCTCTGTAGAGCCTTCCTACCCTCAATCATATTCTACAATTCTACGATTCAATCTTTGGCTGCTCTCCAATGACGAACGTATTTCTTGCAATGTTGTGCCTAAAATGACACATCGCAGTACACCATCCCCACATCAAACAAAATAATCCCTCTCATTTCTTCCATCCTTCTCTCCTGCTAGCCCAGAATGACACCTGCCTTTTTCCTCCCCCAACAGCTTATTATCGCCTTGCATTTAATGGTCTTCACTGTAATTTATCCACTCCCACTGTACTGCTGCTCTGCCAGCTCTTTCCCCATTTTGTACTCGAATGTCTGATTTCTCCTTCTAACTACAGCACTTTGCACTCACCTTTATCAAATTTCTTCTTGTTATTTCAGGCCATTTTTCCTGCATATTATGGCCATTTCGAATTCTGATCCAGCCCTAGAAAGCACCTGCATGTATTCTCAAGTCGGTGACAACTGCAGATTTTTTGTGGGCTATTTCACCACTCCAGTCATTAATGAAGTTATGGAAGAATACGGGCCCTACAATAAAATCTATAGTGGTCTCACTCAAAATACCCTTTCTGGCTACATACCAATAACTATTCCAAGTGCAATTTTTCTGCTACATTGTGATAATTTAGTTCATTTCCTTCTTTTGCTTGTAAAAAGGATACAGTGAAGCAAAGAAAACATTAAATGCATCAGTTTTCTCTGAATCATCCATCTTTTTTCTCCATCTCCTCATCTTTTCACACTTAATCATGTGCCTTTCCTTCCAATTTCTGCAGTTTCATTTTGATTGATCCTTACAAGTCCTTGCTATGCCATTTCTCCTTCACATTAGGAGATTGCTGCTGGGTCATTAAAAAAACACCTCCCTTCAGTTATCCCAGCCATCGTGTCCCAAATGGACCCAGGGACAGACACCCACACTTACCAAAACTGCCTTTTGAGGTCCTTATTCTGCTCCTCTCATCTCCCTACTTTCTCAAGAGCACCAAATGCCAAGTCCACAGCCACTTTGACCTGAATTACCTCTGACTCTAAGATTTTTAACCACTTCTAATAAACCTGACTGTAATCCGGAACAGCCAACTCTAGACCACCACCCTGTGCTTTCTGAAATACAAACTCTGTCCTCTGGAAAAAAAATCCATTAACTCTTTGTCTTTTTAAGTCTTCCCGTGTTACTTTCCCAACAGATACTCAAGTAGCAAATACCTCCCATTTCCACCAGCCTTCATAATTTGGGGACACTGGTGGATGAAAAGCTGGACATGAGCTGGCAATGTGCACTCGCAGCCCAGAAAGCCAACCGCATCCTGGGCTGCATCACAAGAAGCATGGCCAGCAGGTCAGGGGAGGTGATTCTGCCCCTCTACTCTACTCTGGTGAGACCCCACCTGCAGTACTGCATCCAGCTCTGGAGCCCTCAGCACAGGAAAGACACGGACCTGTTGGAGCGGGTCCAGAGGAGGGCCATGAAAACCGTCAGAGAGATGGAACACCTCT
This sequence comes from Fregata magnificens, assembly GCA_013389945.1. NCBI lineage: Eukaryota > Metazoa > Chordata > Aves > Suliformes > Fregatidae > Fregata > Fregata magnificens. Next base: position 1,140,629 of record WAAD01009158.1, read on the forward strand.
CCTGTGAAAAAAGGCTGGGAGAGTTGGGGTTGTTCAGCCTGGAGAAGAGAAGGCTGCGGGGAGACCTTACTGCAGCCTTTCAGTACTTGAAGGGAAGATGGAGAGAGACTTTTTACTAAGGCCTGTAGTGACAGGCAAGGGGCAGCAGTTTTAAACTGAAAGGTCGGTTATATTGACATTAAAGAAGAATTTTTCATGATGAAGTGGGTGAGACACAGGAACAGGTTGCCCACAGAAGCTGTGGATGCCCCATTATTGGAAGTGTTCAAGGTCAGGTTGGACGGGGCTCTGACCAACCTGATCTAGTTGAAGACACCCCTGCCCATGGCAGGGAAGTTGCACTAGATGGTCTTTAAAGGTCCCTTCCAACCCAAACCATTCTAGATTCCCAAGCTTTGGAAATACAGACACTGTTAATGTTCAGCACCATGCCTCCAGCCCTTGCTAAACCACAGGTCTCTCTGTTCCAGTGCTGCTGTTTATCTCCCAAAGTCTCTGTAATGCCCATCAACCACTTTTGACATATATTGACATCTAGTTCCTCCTGTGTATTCCCCATACCAGTGTACAGACGTTTTAGCTTAACATGTTGCTTCATTCTCTCTCCTGCCTCTTGCAGTCCCAGCTCCAATGAATAACTCATGTACATCAATGAAGTGCAACAGTCTGTCAGGACATAGCAGAATCTAAGACAGAAACCAAAATTTCAAGCCCATTCACCATCTGGATTTGAGTCCTAAAGACTAGAAATAACAAGTATTGACTGTTTTCTTTCTCTGGGCTAGAAATGCTGTTTAGGGGTCACAAATCTCTCCTGAAAGTTTATTTGTAACTAGCATGCTTCCGTGGAGAAAGGTTCTGAGAAGTCAGCGTTTTTGACTGACCAGCCAACCAACCTTTCCCTACAGCCTGCCAAAACACATCATTGGAAGAAGCCTGGTCAGCTATTAAGAGGACCTTAGAGCAGTCAAAACACTCTCAGTACCCAGGGAATACACTGCTATAATAGTTCGCACACAGAAATACAGCAGGTATATCCCGCCCCGCCAAAAAAAAAAAAACCACTCTTACTGCAGTGCCGATGTCTTTATTACTATAAAAATCTATAATCACACATTACTGCTTAAGGACTCCACATCTTTGAGAAAGCTTCAGGTCTGCACAAAATACCCCAGTTATGGCAACAAGTCTTATTTTAATTCTATACAATTTCAGGATGACCACAAGTTGGAGACTTCCTCTTTACAGAGGTCATCAAATTCAAACAGAAATAAAGACACTATTAATTCAACATCCAGGCAAACTTCTGTTAAGACAGATTTACTAATCCTCTAAATATCAGCATTACCAAGTATCCATCATGAATCAAAAGCACTGTGGTCTGTTTCTGTATTACACTTTAAGGCCCATCTTCTCTTAGACAAAGATACGTATTTTAGTTCAATATTATTTCTTGAAGTGATAGACTTGCTATTCAAACACAACCTGAACTGTATAACCTTGGCCTCTAAGGTTGAAATTATTTACCAGTTGCCAAGCTGATTTGCCTATTTATACTTACTGACAGATACCCCGTGGTCTTCTCCAGTTATTCGACACTTCAGATTTGGGACAGTTTGTGAAAGCTAAACTAACTCAGTGGTGCCCAAAGGTACCAGAAGTATTTTTACCCAGGTTTGTGCCACGCTATTACCCATCTCCACACTACCACTGACCTATTTTAGAATCCTTTCCTCTGGCAACACTCTCTTGAAAGCCTGAAACCATGACAGTTTAGTCTAATGGTCTATATTGCTTAAATGGGCATCGGAACTGCATCTTACCAAGTACCTTTTTTCCGGCCAGCACCGCATCCTGGACATCAGCAACAGGAGAGTGCATAAGAATGAGATACACGACATTTCTATTCAGTTGGGATTTTTACAAGCCATACACTGTGACCAGAATCCAACAAGTGGTATTCACTTTACTGAGACTCAGCGCTGGCTACTGTTCCCTTACTTTTAGAGGTCTTTTTCAGATATTATAGAGCACCACCCCAAAAAAAATCTCTAAGAGGGAGGGGAAAAAGTGGACAGAGAGAGGTTTTAAAATTCAGATCAGTATTATCCATGGTGGTACTGATTTTAATCTTAATATTCACCCAAATATTAGATTAGTGGGTCAGGAAAGATAAGGACAACACTGGAAGAAGAGTCAAAGGAGTACAAACAGAACGGACAGTCTGCAGCCCAGAAGTACAGGAGCATTATTCCAAACCCTCAACTAAGCCAGTACATGTTAATAACTACCACTTACGGGGTTACTGGAATCCTGATCTCCACTATCCATCTGGGAGATTAAATATCGCAAGCGTTGACTGTGAAACAATGAAGACTTTTCTTTGGCACTCCTGGCAGAGCTGCAGTCCAAGAACTGAGCCTCGCTACACTTTGAGCCAGTAGACATAGCCAGACTTCTTAACAGGATGCAGTTTGGCAAGCATCTGTATAAAACGATCGCATGCTACCTCACTCTAAAACGTTTCATGTTTGTTATCTAGGTGAGATTACAAATATCTTTAGATAATGTTTTAAGCATATAACTAAGAATATACAATGTATTGTTAGTCCTTACTCAGCAAATGGTGATCATATCATTGAATCACATGAACAAGGGCCTGAACAATTGGAATTTTGTATTTTTAAATTTCTTATGATGGCTAGAGGCAGAAACTGATTTTATGATGACCCAAAATAGAATTAAAAGTGTCATATACTATTCAGTTTAAAACTGATCTGAAGCATTTTTAATGTAGCAACATTAGCTTCCTCACCTCTCCAAGAGGAATACGTTTGTTAATTACCCTTGCAGATCAAGAGGTCGTATGGGATAAAAATTCTTTTAGCAGAGGAATCTTTAATCTAGCAGACAACAAAAATTCAATATCTGGTTACCTGAAGTTGGAGAAAGAAGCAAAGTAAATATAAAGTATGTATTTAAATTGTAAGGAGAAGAACAGATTTTTATACCAGGGACTCTTTCTGTATCAGGACCTGAACATGGGTCTAGTATTTTTGCTCTGCTACCTTTTATGGTCTTCATTAAGACTAAGCCCAGAGGAAGTGGCATAAGTTCCTGCAACTCTGAAATAAAGTTAGTTACCAGTGTTTGATAGCTTGACTGAGCGGTCCATTAATTCAGATTGGTCATCTGTTAGCAAATCATAGGGGAGAAAAACAAACTTTGAGTTCACTTATCACTAGCATACAACTATAAAGAGAAATCTCTGAGTATGTTAAACAGTTGTTGAAACTGATGAGGGACAGAGGGGTAAGCTGTGCCAGAGGGCACTGGGTAGGAGACAGGAGCAGCACAGCATGTTATTATGGTGGTTCTTTAACTAGAGGACCAGCACAGGCTAGCAACAAGCAAAGCCGTTTAGCAAGCCAGGTGCTGGGCCAGTGTCCGATTCCACTGCAACTTGCCCTAGAAGAGCTCAACTATAAATGCAGAGCACCCACAGAAGACTTCAGTTTTTGCAAACATATAAAAGCTGCCAGCAAGTCTAAGGGCTCTGCACTGATTATGGTCAGTTCATTTGGTCACTTGGGGATGCCATTTTCAGAATAATTAATGAAGTCAAGAAGCAAAGGACTGTTAAAAGGCTACTGCTCCAGCCTACTCACCTAAAGGGACACTCTAGAGTGCATAGGGTCCCATCAAACTGGTCCCGACACCACATACGTTCTGGTGAATATCCAGCACAGAAAGCTGTGATAATGGTAAACTAATTAGCGAAGCCCACAAAAAAAGATGCAGGAAACTATCTCACAGCTTTAAACCAAGAAGCGGGTTTTTTTAAAGACAATACTCTGTAGTTCAGAAGCATTTATGAATCTGCTGGACATTCCAGGGCATTATCTGTGTAAAGGAAGTGTGGTTAGATCATGACAATAGTTTAAGTTATGGCTAGAAACTTTAAAAGAAAAAGGAAAGCTTCACTGATTTTTAACGTTTTGAAGTTCTTACCTGGTTTAGAGACATTTATACTCAGATAATCCCTCTGATAAGGGTGAGAAAGACTCATCCAAAGTCCTGCAGTATGGCAGGATTAGGTATAGCCCAGCCCTGAGTTAATGATCATCTAATTTGTGTACAAAAAGCTATTGAGAAGGAGATTCCATCACTTCAAGGGTAGGGCAGATCCTGTGCTCTCAGACTTCAGGAGCTTTCATCTGTGATGTTTCATCAATGTATTTGGTAGAACTGGATTCCTAATCTGCATAATCTTTAACTAGAGTAAGTATTCATTCAAAACTGAAGCGAAATAAAGACAGTAAGTAATAATTTAACATCTAAGCTCAGATTTAACATCTAAGAACAGATTGTAACTGAGCACCATATCAATTTGACAGCAAAAGCAAGACAAAGAAACATGAACAGCTTTATATACACACACAAAGTATCACATAACTGGTTTGAAATAGGAACCAATTTCCAGGGGCTATGAGCACCTCCAAATGTCCTTTCGTTTCAACAAGAACTGTGCATGCTGTTAACAAATTGCTGATGCCATGCAAACACGTATATCCAAGTTAGTTGGTTCTTCGTCTGAAATTGTCCCTTCCCCCCGCAATAACAGCAATCGGTAAGAAGAGCTTCTGTTTCCCCAAATTTAGTCAAGCTTCCTTTATACAGAGAACATGAAGTACCAAATGAATACAGAATTTCAAGAGCTGAAAGAGTAATCATTTTCTTAAGCAACTCAGAGACGTGATACAAAAGAAACAAGACTGAGTCCACCTATAAAATTACAGGTTGATGTTATGTTTAACTATTTATATTAAAGCCACAGCTGATGTCTGGTATGTAATGATGTTAAAAAAATAAGTTTCAAGAAAGCTTTACTATGAAAATGAAATTAAATTTGGTGAAGTTTAACAAATTTCATAGCTTTAGCTGCTGTGAAAAATATTACTTTGCTTGAAATGCATTCAGAATTTCAAATTCCTGAAATGCAAAACTTTCAAACCTTAAGTAGTCTACTACAGCTATGGCTATTCTCTGAAATGAAGTCTTAGCCCTCAGAACAAAGAAAAAAAATTCCCGCCTCCAATTTTTTTTCTTTTCTTTTTTTATATAAAGGAAGGATGAGAAGTGCTCCCAAACCGAGGTCAATTTATAATTTTTAAATGTTACTACAGAAAAAACCGTACATTCCTTTCTTTCCTTGTGACTATACTACATTTTAAGCAAGACTGTGCCTAAATTCAGAGAATGCTTGATGTTTTAACTGCACAAGTATTAAATGTTGTCATATTTATCACTGAAGAGTCCAATGGCATATTTCAATGGCATCAATCTTCACATTATGAGATGGGAAAGCAGTCGTTCAGTTGCACTCAGATTGTTGCTTGCTTGCACCATGGTATAATTGCATTTAATCTGGAATCCAGTGAGAACTCATCCTGACCTTTCATGCTTCCCTGAAAAAGCTTTTCTACGCTTTTATATAAACCAACAGACACACAGGATGAACAGCTCTTCAGTTCTTTCATTGACTATAAAAAGCATGTTTTCTTTAAATCGATAGCTTAATAGTTATGCTAAATATAGGTTTTGCCACATTTCTTGCTTGTAATTCAATGTAATGCTTCTTGATACCTCAGTCATCATCTTGCTGATTTCTTTTCTGCCAGCAGAACAGGAGAGTTCATAATGTTAGGACACAATTATCTGAAGTAAGTGCACTAATAAATCATGACAAGTGTTTCCAGATACAAGGGATATTGTATTGCCGTTGTATGGCAATGACTGCATTTAATAGCAATTCTTTGAATGGTAACAGGTAATGTTTCCAGCAAATGGAACAGAGCAATATCAACCCTCTCCCCCATCCCAAACTATAGGATTTTATTTCCAGTAAAGAACAAGATTTGCCTCGTACGTTAACCAACAAAATATACAAGAACCAGAAAACATGATGGTGGTAGCAGAAATCAGTGGTCAAGATGAAGGCAACTTGTCCTCCCTTCCCTAGCTTACAAAGATGGCATGTTTTCATGTCACTGTTCATCAAAGGAACAAAGAAATTGTATTGAAAAAGGAACAAGTATTTAAGGTTTTTTCGTAATATACTTATCTTCTAACTTTTAAAGAAGTTCTTAAAAGCATTAGCTTCAGCCATTCAAAAAACACATTTCCATTTATACTACATTTGTATTTACATTTAAATAAGAAAGACGACAGCTAGGTCCTTCAGTAAGATTTGTCAAACTACATTCATTGCTTTCCATAAAGATAAAATTAATTAACTGAAGTGAGATCAGTGTGAAAGCTTGCTCTTCATCACTTCAAAAANACATTGTACAATGGCTTCATACATTACTTTTTCTGTAATTATGTAACCTATGTTAATTACAAAAGCACAATTCCAGGCACTTTGATGTTGCCATTTCATAAAGATGGAAGGTCAGAAATTTTTTTCACTACTTCTTACCAGTTTAAGCAAGTCAATTAATTTGTGAACATCCTCTCCTGTAGAAAGGTCCACAAAATCTTTCGGCAGTCGGTAACTCAGGTATGGACTAGGCTGCACAGTAACTTTACTGTTTGTACAACGGAAAACTGGATAGTCCTTTGGAAAAGACATTGGATAAGACAAGAACAGTGTACGTGAATAAAGCTAGCAATATTTCTTGAACTCCTCCGTGAGATTGTCTGAGTCACTTTGCCAATGAGTTCATTTGGCATTCATTCAACTAAACTTGTGCTTTCTAAAAATTGTCGTTTTCTTATTAAAAACTCTGCCCACTTAAGAGCAAAAGTTAAAATGTTAATAACAGTCAAATAAAGGCATTCATTCCAAAACTTTAAAGTTTCTACAATGTATCAATTATTAATGCATTTAATATACCTACGCTTGTAACAGTGCTGTAATAATGGAGCTATAAGGAACTTTGGGCAACAGTATCTACATAAATATGTGGATAAAGAAAAATCTTTATGATAGAAACCCTAAACTTGTCTTCACAGGTTCCTTCCTTAAACTCATGTTTGCAAATATAACCTTACTGAAATTATGACCTAAGTTTTTCAACCAATTTACTTACTGAAGTAAAAAATATCTCTATAAAATATCCGAAAATATCTCTAAATGCTCAATTGTAGCAACAGGTTTTGAGTAACTTGATATAATTTTCAGTTCAACACATTGACATGCAACATAATTGCCCACTGTATGGCAATAAACAGCTTCATTTCAAAGACAGAAGTTCAGTAACTTCACGCCAGATTCTGCGATCAGATGTAAGCTGAAGCATGAAGACAAGTCATTCTACTTTTCATCCAGGCTTACACCAGAGAAAACCGTGTTAAGTGTCTGGCACTGAGAAAAAGAAATCCTCAAAACAAAATGCAGGTGTCCCATGGACAGCTCAAGAATTGGGAGTGTGTTTTAACAAAGGAGACACAGCTTTTAGCAGGAAGGTTCACTGAATGGGTTTTCATACAGCAATAGCCCCATGGTGAGACCAAGAGAAAATAGCATGAATGATAGCCTGCAGAGTGGTGCATTTCCCTTTCAATGTGTTATGAAAATGGCGACACAACTAAAGCAAAGCTCAAATGTTAAAATCAGGTCAATAAAGGATATCATTTCAGTTACCTCTAATGCAGTTTAACAGCTAGAAAATAAAGAAAAGCCCACGCTATCTGACTAGCCATCTCTCCTTAGACAACTACCAAGTGTTTCCCAAGATCCAGTAACACGCTACTTTACGTCTTCTATCCAGCTGTCCAAGGACTCGTTAAGACGTGAGGACTCAGGCTCAAGTATGCAGTGAGAAAAAAGCTGGAGTACAAATAAATGAAGACTACTCCTCCCTCTCTGTATTAACAGGAAGTTATTTATGTTTATGGAGGCAATGCAGCTTGGAAAAGGGATAGAAAAGCTCTGCTCTGCAAGTCCAGGGAGTTCAACCAGAGGACAAGGCTTCCCTGAGGGTATTCAATATGAGGAAGAGACAGAAATTAAGCTTCTTTTTGCCTCCCCCCAAACATAAATCTGGAGCTCTGGGAAACTGTATGACAGATATCAGGAACAAAGCAGAACTTAAAGTGATTAAATAGAAAAGTAACAGATTTGAAGAGAAATTGAAAAGAGCGCACCAAAACTGCATAAAAGCAAGTTTCAGGGCATCTTCTTCACAATGTGGTCAAAGCTGCAATATGGGCTTGTACTGTTTGAACTAAAAATTCCCTTGCAGGCATCTAAAACTAACATGTGATACTTGTTGAGATTAACTACCGCCTAATAAGGTAGATTCCACTTACAAAGAATTTACGTGTCATGAGTTAGGGACATCCATTTACTTCAATGGGATCTGCATCACAATTTGATTATAACAAACAAACAAATTTTAAAAAAGGCCATAATGCCTCTTGGATTTATTAGCCAGCCTCCCTCACTGCAGGGCTGTACCTGTTCTGTTGCTTCCCCTTCACCCTGGACTCCTTTCAAGTTTTTCCCAGAGGTCAGTTCTTCCCACGTAAACAGCAGGGAGTCTGTTACTTCACCAAATGGGTTAAAATCTATCAACCAAATCTTACCCTGCAATGGAACAATAGAATAATTAAAACAAGCCACAGAATTAAAACAAAAAGAAAAAATATCAGAATACACATATACTTACATTACTGTAGTATGCTTGGTCTTTAGATAAAAAGATGTTAAAATTGAAATAACCTGGTTTTAAGCACTTAGAATATTCTAACATCCTTTATATTAGACACAGTTTTAAAACACAGCAAGCTATGACTTACCAATTTTTTTTTTTTTTTTTTTTTTTTTTTTAACAGAAGATCAGACAGACCTCAAATAAACTGAATTTAGCTCTATGCAAGGTGCTTCCAGATGAGACCACAGAAGTTCTGTCTAGTCCCCATGGTCCTCCAAGATCCCCAGACAGCATGAACAAACAATGGGGGAAAAAACCAACCAACCAAAGAAAAACCCCACCCAAACAGGGATTTTGCTTTCCATCAAAAGCCATGTCAGCATCGCTGTATGTTCAGCAGTCTACAAGAATTGCTGTTCTTGGTCTCAGAAGGGACTCTGAAAATACAGAGCAGGGTCTGCAAAATGCTAGTGGAGATCATGAAACCTGAAAGGTGCTGCACAGATATAAAGAATAACTTCAAGGCATTTTTAATATAGCCATTACTAGTAGTCCAGACTAGCTTCTCCCGCCTCATCTTTAACACATTTCTGTTCCAAACAGTTCTGGTAGTATGCACAACAGCATGCCTGTTTTACAACTGGAAAATGAAAGCAGAGAGACTAACATGACATATTAAAGGTAACAGAGACGTCTGCAGGGAAGCAAGAAATAGTTTGTGTTCCTTGAGTCATCTCAAGATAAAATCCCAGCACAGGGCCATCTTTTCTTACCCAAGAAAGTGTTACCTATTCTAATAAAACAAAACATTATAATAAATTATAATGAAATATGACTACAACTGGTAGTAAGAATTTGCAAAACAAGTATTACATCTGGAAGAAATCAGATCTATCGCATATGGAAAGAAAAAGGTTGCTGTAACAAAAGCAGGACTGAAGGGTTTTATTGTTTATTAAAGATCAACTGGAATCGGAAACCAAACCTGAAGACTGTGTAGCTACTAAAAACTTATTTTGCTTTCTCTTTCCCTCATTCCTGAAGGATCTTCCTTAAAAGATCTTCCCTATCTTGATACAAGCAGCAAATATCTTCAATGGTTTACACTACAGCCATCTGGTTTCTAACTTACAAAGAAGCTTTTGAAGCCTTCGGTCACAGAGTAACATGCAGACTTCTTCTCCCACCCACACTACCTAAGCCACCCCCACAGGCACTAACGCGCTATAGAATAGGTAACGCATGGAAACCCATAAAATAGAGAACAGAAATGCTCTGGCTGGTCTGTCATCATCCATAGCGAGTTACTCATGCAGGTGGGGGGAGTCCCAGCATAGATGAAACCAGAGATATTACTTGTGAACTGGAACTGAGCCAGCACCCCGACCGGTGTGTGTGTGGTTGCACGCAGGCTTTCACAGGTCTCTCTCTCTCAGGGCAGATCCATGGGGTATAGCTCTTGCAGAGCAAATTTTAAGAAGCCAATGCACTGCAACAGCAGTACTGAAACCAGACGGCTACAAAAGAAACTGCGAACTGTGGGGACACAGACCTGGGTGGGTTCACAAATCTGCGTGGCTAAGTTGCAGCACCTCTGCACTAATATTGACACCATGGGTCCAGAGAGCGAACCGGGGCAAGCTCTGCTATCATTTTCCATCTCTGTTTCTCTTCAAAAGGAGGTCACAGATTCTCATTGTAAGTGATGTTTTACTTTTGCTAATGGGGACATCTTGTTAGCTCCAAGGCAGCAGGAGGAAGAATCTGTAATTTTAGATTCATTCTATCACACTAGAAAAACAAGCTAATGAACCAATTTAATCACAGACAGAAGCAATGGCTGGCAAAGTTTGTTCAGCATTTCAGAGAATCTTTCCTTGCATCAGAAATGTTTATACTTAATAAAGGACTTCCTTAGGAAAGGCTTTCACAGAGGCTCCTCCTCACCCCAAATACATGAAACTCAGCTTTTCCATAGGAACTCAATATCATTTCTCTAGAGATGAAATGTACCCTGGAAAAAACTGAAAATTGGTTTTGAGACTACTGAAAGCGACACCTGTTTTTTGTGAGCACCCAGCAATATTTCTCCCTCCCTGCAGACAGCAGTACACCATCTACAACACCAACTGTTTCCTTGAGATGGTCTTAAATCTCCACTGAGCTTTGGTAGCTGCAAATTGATGAGAAGTGGCAAAACAAACTAAATATCCCTTTTCAGGACTCATTAAAGGGAGTGTATATAGCCCTGGGTCAGTAACTGACCTGTCTTTTCTTAAGATTAAATGCTCTTTCAAGTCTTACATGCAATGTCATGATTTAAATGTAGTTTCAGATGACTTGCACTGTATATCTAAAGAGCAGTAATAAAGCTCTTTATCTGCCATCTTCTGCTATTAGTAATCTTTGTCATATGAGAGCACAGAAATGCACAAGCCAGGAAAGCAAGGTTGTACACATCTGGAGGGGGAAAAAAAACCCCAACCTACATTATGTAAGATTTTTTTCTCATCCTAGAACAGGAATCAATAGATTTACCATATTATGTCAGCTTCATGCTTTGTTTTACTAAAGCATTAAGCAACATGCTGCTGAAAGGAAGTGCCTATGACAAAGACTGTTTAAAGGAAGTTAAAAGATAGATAAAATGCAAACTGAACTGCTACATCTCCCTAACTCCAGCTGCACCTTCATGCACAGTGACAATGCTCACAAGGCAGAGACACAAGCACCAGTTTGCACTTGTTAACCAAGAGCAGCTGTGAGCTAGCAGTGGTCTGGAGCCACTCACTGCATTTCTTTGTCTTACCACAGTGACTTGTCTTGAACATGGTTACAAGTTGTTAACACCTGAGAGATAGGCAAAGAGCAACAGCAGAGCTGATTCTCAGGCTTGTCAGCTGTTGCACAACAATTGTGAACTGCTAGCAGCAAAAAAAANCAAATGAAAACAGGCTACCAGTCCTGCAACATAACCTCTTCAGGACTAGGTCTCCAGATCATCCAGCTTGGAAGACTGTACGGCAGCATTTCTTCTTGAAAAGATAACTTGTCTGCAAAGTCAAGCGCTAGTTCGGATGAGGTCGGTGAAGAGAGTGTAACAGGAAGGGCAGACACATAAAAGCTTGTTCGCAACCAGGCCACTGCTGCTTCTATGTCACCCTCCAACTCAACAACTCAACAAGCAGCCTACTCCATATAGCCTCTCAAGTAACTAAAGCAAGCATGGGGAGGGGGTTGCTCTCATTCAAAGAACAAGCTTCTCTAAGCTGAATATTTAGAGTTGAAAGAATTTAAAATAAGCAGACACTGGACATTTCTCTCATTCTGTAGGTGAGGTTGCTGTGCAACCAGCCTGATGAGGAGCACGGGCTCTGGAAATTAATCACACTCGGCAACACTCAATATTCTTTTGCTGCCTATAATTCACATACAAAGGGAGCGATGAATAATACAGTTGCAAACCACAAAGTATGTGTGAAAGGAGGAGGATCTGACACACAAAGGGCTATCTGGCAGTTTACAAGACCTGAGGGCAGAAGGCACCAAGAGATATCTACGGATATATTTTATCTTGACAGATGAAGAAACACTGCTCATTTGAGATGACACAGGCTGAAATCTTTTACTTAAATACTCCATCTTCATGCCTCAGCTGTGAGGCAGAGTACCCAACAGCAGAACCTGGTTCAATGCTGAAGTGTTGCTCCTCATTTTGCCTGACAGCATCCTCAAGTCTGACGATCTCAGCCTGAGCAGGTAATTTTCACTACCATTCAGCATGGCTGGTTGTAGGTACCTAAAATCAGGCTACAGGCTATGTTAAAAGTTGTGCTGAGTAGCAGTACAATAGCTGTTTTCCACATGACACCCATTCCTGCTTAGTTTCTGTTTTGCAATGGCATTTGTTTGTACCGCATGATTTACTATTACACAATTACAAAATACTTTAGCAACATTCAAAGTCAGAGTCAGGACTTACTACAAATATCCCCAACTCAACTCAAATAAAGACCTTCTCCAATCCCATAACTGTGAAAAAGTCAAACAGTGAGACTCATAAATGTATACAGCAAAAGTATATAGCCATTTTTTTTTTGTATTTCTGGTTTAGGATTTGGAAAAAATTTAAGCTAAAACAAAGACTTACTTCTCATGTACTAATGTGATTCCCAAAATCAGGTTCTGATTCCCAAAATCAGGTTTTGAGATTTAAGGCTACAGAATGCCTTTTTGGTTGCAGTTGCTTTTAAAACAATACATGTATGCCTTTCAAGCACAATTCATCTGACCTATTTCTCTCCATTGACACTAGGGAGACATCAAGGTGACTGTGCTGGTTTTGGCTGGGATAGAGTTAAATTTCTTCATAGTAGTACTCTTCTGATTCTCTCCCCCATCCCATCAGAGGGGAGTGAGCGAGCGGCTGTGTGGTGCTTAGTTGCCGACTGGGGTTAAACCACAACAGCGACTAACTCTGATATTGACACCTGAAGTTCAGATGGGACATTTCTCCCCACTCTGTCACTGTCTGGATGTTCAGGGTTCTGATCTGCCCAGCACTCAGAACCACAGCTGGAGCAGTTTGAAAAGAAAATATTAGCTTCCATCTGTGACAAACTGAGCACGCCACATTCATATACTCTTTTGACAACTATCCCTTTGTACCCTAGACTTCCATATATGAAGTACAAGTTATTTTCCAACCTCACACGGATAATCTGAAGAAATATTAATGATTTCTTTCGATGAGTTCAGATGCTATAGGGAAAAACATCACGGCAGGGGGGAAAGCCCCAAGAATGATTTTTTTGTAAGAATCCCCCAGATTTTTTTTAGTGAGCAAAATATCACCCCTGCCTTATTTTTTGAAATATCACAGTCATTCTGGCTGAATGTTCAGATATATTTCCATCAAAAGCACCCAGAGCAAGCACTATGCAGAGGGATCCTTAGCAACAGGTAGTGCTTCACTAAAACAATTTAGCAATGTTGCATGATATTGATTAAGTACCTATCTTAAAAGAAAATGCCCCAAGCCTGTCAGTGTTTAAGAGGCATTTGGACAATGCCCTTAATAACATGCTTTAATTTTTGGTCAGCCCTGAATTGGTCAGGCAGTTGGACTAGATGATCTTTTTAGGTTCCTTCCAACTGAAATATTCCATTCTATTCTAAATTATTTCACCAGAGACTCTCTGTGTCATAATGAAAACTAAATTGCCTTCAGCAGATTCATAGAACTGACAGAATTGCAGCTGAAGCCAAAGTTATATGCTGTAAGACAGACTACTTCTCTGGCACAGACATGTTTACACCCCTAATCCTATTATTCTCCTACTGTGGACAGTGTCTAACATAGAAAAAGACCTGGAGAACAGAATGATAACATCTAGTTGTCTTTTTTTTTGGTTTTTTTTTTTTTTTTTTTTTTTTTTTTTTTTTTATTGCCCCTTTTTTGG
>WAAD01009161.1:22501-36099 GCA_013389945.1 Fregata magnificens
CTCTAGGCATGCCACAGGGAGAGGAGCTTGTTTGACTACCAAGCCAGGTGATGGGGCCTGCAGCTTTCCTGCACAGTCTGAAATTCTATGATGTAAGCCATGACTTGCACAAGGTGAACCGGTAGGAGTTGTTAGAGCAAGAGCAGAGGTGGAACAGCTGCTAGCACCTTCAGCAGTGGAGAGGATGGCAGAGTTGGGATTCGGCAGAGTTGGGATTCAGCAGTGTTGGCATGGGGCATTGCCTGGGGGTCCCAGGAGTGGTGACTTCAAGAGGAGGGAGTTGAACTTGTCCGCTTTCAAAGCTCCTTTGGAGAGATCCTCCTACGTGAGTAGTGTCGACAGGACCAGAGTGGCTACAGTTTGGGTTTTCACCTTCATTCAGTGACTGCTGGGTGGGAAGACCCCAGAGACGTACAGATGCAAACTGCCCCCAAGCCCCATTCTGCTGAGCTGACCACACCTGGGCTGGAGAGAGGAGGCTTTATGGGACAGTTCATTGGAGACCAGGCACAGGACTGCTGCTGCTTGCCTACATGGGACAGCTGTTCTTTGAGCAGCGGCTAAGTACCTCTTTCTGTTCCTAGGTCTCCGATGACAGGGAGTGCTGTCAGAGGAGTCTTTTCACATATTTGTGGCTTTTGGTTCTGCTGGAGTCTTATTCTGCTTTGTCCTCCACCCTCCTCTGCTGCCCCACAAGAGTTTGTTTATTGCTTACCATTATCGTAAAACTGAATGTCTGGTATGCTTTCAAACCACCTAGGATCGAGTTAATTACCCAGGTTGGTTCATCTGTACCCAGTACCTTGTCAAAAGATGACATAGGTTGCCAGCCAACCCACATACTTTTGCAGTCCTTAAAGCTTTAGCCTCCCTCAGTGGCCACGCTGAGCTCCCTGCACAAGACAGCAGATCATTACTTCAGTCATACAGTAGGTGCAGGAAAGAGCTGCCATGATGGGATTGGTTTTGACGATATCCAAACCACACCCTGAAACTGATTGCTGTTACTTTTAAAGCAAGGAGGAAAATTAGTCTGAAGAGGGGAAACAGGAGAAGACAGCTTACTCCAAAAGGTAGCTGTAGACACCAAGAAAAACTGACGTTTGCGTCTGTGCTCTTCTGGTCTCCAGGTCTTGTGCTATGAAAGCCCTGCTCCTGGGTTGTGACTGTCACAGCGTCTTGTCAGGGTAACGGTGAAATGCACTACCCACAACACTGACTATGGCTTTGTATGTTTGGAGGCTATCCTGAGGTCCAACATTTTTTGGTTTTAACATGCATTGTTCCCAGCACTGGTGTTCTCAGGCTGGGACTTGTTCCAGGAGATATGTTTGCAAAACTCCAGATCTGTAAGTCCAGGCACAGTCTTTAAGACACTGGTTTGGAGAAAACTGCCTGAATGTCCCAGATGGGCCTCTTCTGCATGCCCAGATGGCATCAGAAAAAGGTTTTTTGTGCATAGTGCTTTTCTAACAGGACATCATGAGAAGGAAGGAGGAAGGAAAGTATGTGGTGGATTGGCAGTAGGGTATAGCGCATGAAGTATGAAGATTGCTGGGACAGATTACTGTCCTGAACTAAATGAACTTATGCACAGGACAGTCAGGATGTATTAAAGTGCAAAGAGGCAGTATTCAAATGTGAACTGTGTTCCTTTCAAATTTTCCTACTGAAGGGAGTCCCTTCACTATCCAACCCAGAATACAAACTAATATGTGGGAAGAAGAGGGGAAGGGAGAAATTTTAGTCTCGAGTGCAGTTCAAAGATCGTTTGATGTAACAGAATAGGAAGAGTCAATGTACCTTTTCAGTGATTCTGAAAAAAAAAATGAAGGCAAGAGGTCTCCCTGTCTGTGGCAGAGCTATATGCAGAAAGTAATATGAACAATGCAGTCACTGCAATGGCAGTGCTTGCTGCTCCAAAACACCTCATTTTATGATTTTATTTTATAAATGGTATCCAACCCAACTTAAACACATAGAAAACACTGGAAAACTATATTTGGCATATGCAAAATTTAGTAGTCCAGAAGAAATAGCTGTAAGCTCTGTCCTTTAGTTGACATGGTTTAGTGCTTAACTCAGACAAGCAGAAAAGTCTATAACTTCATACATTGTAAAGAGGCTAATCTTCTCATAGCTATCGTTCGAAAGTGGTAGCACCTGAAGTTATCAGGTCACTACTGTTTTGTTTTTATTTCACAGTCTTGTGTTCATTTCTGTGAAAAAGAAAAACATGTATGATAAACCATACTTACAGTGTGTTATGGCTATGAAACTGTATTTGGCCCTTTTTAAAGTACATGTTAGAAGGCTGGATGGTTAGCTGTCAGTTGATCATTCACTCCTGCAAGTGAAAGAGTGTTTTAATGTGTGGTGGGTTGATCCTGGCTGGACACCAGGTGCACACCAAAGCTGCTCTATCACTACCCTCCTCAGCTGGACAGGGGAGAGAAGATATAATGAAAGGCTCGTGGGTCAAGCTAAGGACAGGAAGATCACTCAGCAATTACTGTCAGGGGCAAAACAGACTTGACTTGGGGAAATTAGTTTAATTTATTACCAATCAAAATCAGAGTAGGATAATGAGAAATAAACACTAAATCTTAAAACACCTTCCTCCCACCCCTTCCTTCTTCCTGGGCTCAACTTTACTCCTGATTTTCTCTACCTCCTCTCTCCTGAGCCGCACAGAGGGACAGGGAATGGGGGTTGCAGTCAGTTCATCACACGTTGTTTCTGCCACTCCTTCCTCCTCACACTCTTCCCCTGCTCCAGCATGGGGTCCCTCCTACGGGAGACAGTCCTCCANATGGGGTCCCTCCTACGGGAGACAGTTCTTCATTAACTTCTCTAACGTGAGGCCTTCCCATGGGCTGCAGTTCTTCACGAACTGCTCCAGCGTGGGTCCCTTCCACGAGGTGCAGTCCTTCAGGAACAGACTGCTCCAGCATGGGTCCCCCACGGGGTCACAAGTCCTGACAGAAAACTTGCTCCACTGTGTGCTCCTCTCTCCATGGGGTCACAGCTCCTGCCTGCTCCAGTGCAGGGTTCCTACAGGATCACAGCCTCCTTCAGGCACATCCACCTGCTCCACCATGGACCTCCATGGGCTGCAGGGGGACAGCCTGCCTCACCATGGTCTTCACCACAGGCTGCAGGGGAATCTCTGCTCCGGCACCTGGAGCACCTCCTCCCCCTCCTTCTTCACTGACCTTGGTGTCTGCAGAGTTGTTTCTCTCACATATTCTCACTCCTCTCTTCTGGCTGCTGTTGCTTTTGCACAGCAACATTTCGCCCTTCTTAAATATCTTATCCCAGAGGCACTACTACCGTTGCTGATTGGCTCAGCCCTGTCCAGCAGCGGGTCCATCTTGGAGCTGGCTGGCACTGGCTCTATTGGACATGGGGGAAGCTTCCAGCAGCTTCTCACAGAAGCCATCCCTGTAGCTCCCCCGTGACCAACACCTTGCCACGCAAACCCAATACATCATGTATAAGAGATACAGAGTACGTGTGCAATATGATTTGATTTTGCATAAAAAACTTCTAACAAGTCTAAGTGAACACTCAACCTTTTCTTCTACTGATCTCCCAGTCTATTGTCTGAAATGATTATGTGTAACATGATTTAGCTGTGGCATATGACTCAAAAATGTACAGATATTAATGTTCTGTCATTTTTATCTACAGTGTAAAAAACTTACTAGTATCTATCTAGTGCCCTTAATTTCACTGAAGTTCAGTGAGGACTAAAATATTCCACACCTTGCAAGATTTTGCCTGTTGTAAAAATTCATCATAGTCTAGGTCTCTGGAATTTAAGCAAGATGATTTTCTGTACACCTTAGAGTACTATCCTGCAGGCCTTTG
This sequence comes from Fregata magnificens, assembly GCA_013389945.1. NCBI lineage: Eukaryota > Metazoa > Chordata > Aves > Suliformes > Fregatidae > Fregata > Fregata magnificens. The sequence continues at coordinate 26,375 of WAAD01009161.1, forward strand.
CAATTGGTCCTAACACTTCTCAATGTGAGTAGGCTTTGTTGATTCCAACATGGCTCCTCATAATAGTAAATGCTTGCAAAATTGAGTCTTTAGTTTATATTTTCACTTGCTGAGTCTTGAACAGTGAAGACATGCTGCAGAAAATCTGGTTAGGTAACAGCAGCAACATGTGTAATACAAAATACCAGTCAAACTGCTTAAAGTCAGTAAATGTAAGGAAAAAAGTGAAAAATTTCCAAGAATAGCCACCTAATACTGCTATGGCAAGGAAATTAGTATTCTAAACAGTACCTGTAGCTAAACTGAAGAAGCTGTGTAGGAATATGATGTTAGCTGAAGGAAAGAAACTCTCTAGCAGGTACAACATTAACCATATCTCATGCCAAGAAAGATCGATGCCAGGTATGTAACGTGTCTAATACCAGTGTTGTCTTTGCAGGAAGGTAGTCAGGAGGAATCTGAATTTCACCTGAAATAAGGGGCAGCAGGAAACAGAGAACAGGGCAGGTGGGGATCGGGGGGGTCGTGAGGGAATTCAGAGCAAAAAAAAGATGCAGGATTTATACTACAGGACTGTTATCTGTTACAAGGATCGTCCTTATTCCATATTTCATTCCACTAAAGAGGAGGTTAATATTCTTACATCTTTTCTTATATCACATCAGCTATATGTATTGTTTAAAAGCAATGAGAAAAAGGCATGTGAATTTTTTACTCTTCCTTTCACATATTTATTTCTGATACTAAACAAATACTGTTATTTATAATAAAACAAATAGACTGAAGTATAGAAAAGATAAGCCAAAAAATATTCATTGCAAACCTATCATGGTTTTTAGTGTTAAAATTCAGCAGTGTACACAGGTCAAGAGCAGAGCGTAGACCTCTTGGCAGCAGCATTACAATATTACCTCTATGTTCATCTTGCTTGTCAGTACCACAACAACAGTTCAAGCATGGCAGTACCTAAACCTGGTGTGTGCATATTTATATCCATAGCATTTTTTGTTGTTTTTTATTTAATATGTGATTTACCTTGGTTCGTAAAATTATAGCAAAATATTTGTATTCCCATACAAGAACATTAGCAGCTAGGGTCCATTTAGTGTGGTTTAAACATAAGCACACTGTTAGCTATGTTAAGTATGGGTTTGGAGGCAACTATGAAAGTTCGGTATTCAGAAGAGTATTGTCCCATGGCTTTGTTCTCAGTCAGAATACAACATTTTGTAAATGTTACTAAGCCTCTTCCCTTGTGTGAGTATATTGATTGCATATGTGTAGCTCTTTTGCAAATAAATCTCATGTACTGGAGAAATAGGAAATGCAAAACACCATCTGGGCATCATTGACCCACTCTTCTCAAATCTGGCAGACAGTTGTACAGCATGCAGTATATTTATTTCAGTGTATATATTCCGCTAGCCTGATACCTCAGAGAACATACTCAGGGGAACTCTGTATTTTTTTAGTATGTCAGTACAGAATTTTCATTAGAATTGTACTCGTGAATAAGGCGTTTTGTCCAAGTATGAGTTTTTCACCTTTCTATTGTCAAAGCTTCACAAACAACCCTCAACTATAAAGGTGTTTGGTGTTAGAAACTTGAGACTGGAGACAGCTGAAAAATGAGCACTTAATACCCTGTCTAATCAGTCATTTGTTCTGGGAGAAAATATGATTAAATTGGTAATAGATGACTGTACTTGGGTTTAGCTTAAATGCATACCAGCTTCTCCATTTGCTAGAGGACCAGAGAGAAGTAGAAAGATAATTTTGCTATATTCACATCTCCCCTATTTTTTAACCAGATGCTTTAGTTCCCTGGGTTAGAAGTATATTCAGACACAATTACTGATACTAACTTCCTATTCAACACCAGATAAAATTGCGACAGTGTTAAAAAAAATCTAAATTAAAATATATTCTACAGAATTTGTTCACTTGAAGGAAACTTAAAAATAGTCCCAAACACCAAAATGTTTCAAACTGTCTGAATTATTCTTTTTGTTTGAATGAAAACAAAAGGAAACTGTGAAAATACACTAAATCATTTTAAAATAGTACAACTTGTGAAAAAAATGCACTACGCATAAAGTGACTATAAGAAATAAAACATAATTGCCTCTAGACCAAGGCAACCATTGTTTGCTTGTCTGTGATTATCACCATTGTCAGTTCGCTGTCAGAAATATATGCCAAGCAGACATGCCATAAGACTCTGGGACAGATTTTCATTTATGACCTGACTGTTTTAAACATTCTGCTTTTGGGAAGGAAATCAGTTCTGGCTATAACAGTGAGCAGAAAGTTCCACTGAGGTGGAGGGAGGCCGAGGCAAATGAATCCGGCTTCTGCACAGTGCAAGGAGATATGGTGGGCCTCTGTTCAATACTAAATTTAGGAAGGGTCTCAGGTTGGTTTAATTCCTTGATTGAATCAATCAAATCATTGATTAAATATCATACTGATACTTGCCTTACTCAAGTTCTGTCTGGTATACTTCTTTTTTGTAGAACAAGTTGGCCTAAATGCTGAAATGTTGTGGTAATATCTTTGTACCAGAAGGTACATGTTACGACTTTCTTGTCCCAATGTGGGACATAAAACTTATCATATATTCTCAGTACTGCTGCTTTCGTGATGATTTTTATCAGGAGAACTGGTTTATTTTCTGCAAGGAGCAGTGAATTAGGTCTTAAGATTTCTTGAAAATGTGGCCCACTTACATATAATTAATTTATTAACTTTAAGAATCGGGTGTGATGAAAAAGTGTGACTCAATTATCAGGAGCACAATTTGTACAGACATATTAGCTCTGGATAGCAGGAATTTCACTTCTCTGAGCTGACCTGAAAACTCCATACTCCACTGAATGCTTTCTGTGTATATCTGTTTCCTTCTACATATTTAATCATCTATCCCTGATCATTATGCAAAATGTCTTGTTTTCTGTCAAGGGAAATTCTGATTTGGCCTGATGATATTCTTTTATGATGTTGTGAGAGCCACAAAAGACTATAGCTATAACTGGCAGATTGACCAGAAAAAGAAATTCAATAAACTAAGAATAAAACCTGACATACTTGTATTTTTACTTTACTATTAGAAATTATTAAGAACAACAATTTCAGTCACATTTTATCTATTGTAATCTAAAGGATCATTAAAGGAGAGTGTTTTCACTTTGCTAGCAGAAGTTGCTCTCACACAGGATTCTTCCTAAAAGGAGTAAAGTAGTGCAAAACCAGCCAGAAGGAAGTTATAAAAGATTAGAAGAAAATGTTTTCTTCCACAGAGTTTTTTATATTAGTAGCTCCATTGGTTTTACAGTAATAAAACTTCATTACAATACCTTTTTTATTATATGGAAAATTAATAGTATAAGGAGGTTAATACTCCTGGAGCACAGGTTTCAGAGCAGTAATACTAAAGGTGGTTTTCATTCTTACTTGACAATAGATACTCATAAAACACATCTTTGTGAGGAACACCTGAGGAAAAATACTTTCTATGGTCATTGTCAAAATGCAACCCATGTCAGGATTGTAAATCCTGATAGTCTCACACTTTGGATCATTAAATCATAGCTGTCTTTTATAACTTGTGGGAAACCTGGAAATCCTGGAGTCTTATTCTCCATTGCTTTGCACATAGTACAGTTGCAGACATCTTGTGTAGGAGAGGTAGAATACTGTCTTTCACAGTCACAGTGCTTCAGAGTGTTCTGACTTGACTTCAACTTTGGCAAGGGGACTCTCCTCCAACATGCAGAATAATAAATGTTAACCTTTTAGATGTTATGGTCACATAGTTAAAAATAACTTGCAAAAAAAATACAAGAAAAGTAAAAATATATTAAGCCTGTCCCTCACCCAAGACAAAAACATTCCTGAGTAGCTGTATCAAGACAAAAGAGAAAACAGTGCCTTTAATGCAAGATATCATTTAACTGAAGGCATGAATGCAAGAGGAGAGAGATCTTTAGCTTCTCTATGCATATCTTGAACAACAGGTAAATTTACAAGAGATGTGATTCCATACTGGACACAAAGTTCAAACTTTCAGAACAGACTTTGGTGGAAGGTGAGACAGAGGATTCTGCATATTCTCTTGAGGGTACACATCCAGTGGGTGATTTTAAGTGCAAATTCATAGAGGAAAAGGAATGTTTTATTCCCATAGGTAGCTATCTCAGTGTTAGAGGACTCACAGGGGACAGCGACAACACTGAGAAAAGCAAATAGGTCCTGCTTATCAGCCTAAGAGAGAAAATGAGCTCTGAAAAAGAATTCACCATTCCAAAACAGGAAACCTGTGGAAGAATGTCACATGTCTGCTCCTCTGTGAGAGGTTTTAATAGTTGCTCTCATAACTTCCCAGCAAACAAAAGAAAGGAAGTAAGTTTAGGACTGCCTCCTAAGGCCTCCTTGAGAAAATACAGCATATGGGCATTCTGAGATCTGGCCACAGACTACAGTCCCCTGTGAGATCTAGGCAACATTTCAATCTCCAGGGTAGCCCACTGCGCTGGCGGAGAGCTCTGCACTGAAATTCTTAGATAGACCTTGCACAATGCCTCTTTTTCAAAAATCTGTTCTCTGTTTCATTTGAGATCCAACATGGTAACAAGTGGCCTACTCATTATTTCAGGGGAATTTAGCCAGGAGGTTTAATTAATCTGATTCCTTTAGGGAACAATAATGGAATGTTTCTTATCCCTTGAAACATTGTATTAGATATATAGCCTATGCAAGCTAATAAAATGAGCTAGCCAGCCTGGAATGACTTGTTGTTAAACTAGAAAGATACACAGTGCTTAAAAAGCTAAAGAATAAATATTATTTTTAAAAAGTGATGAAATGAAACAAAATGCATGAAATGAAATGCATGAAATCAGACTGTACAATATTCTAGATCCTCAACCATTTACTAATTGAATGTGATGTGCCATTTTCTCATTGGTGTATTTTTTTAAAAGTGAAAAGGGTGTAGTATTGCAGAGCTTAGAGTATTACATGCTCCCAGTTCCTCCCCAGCATTTGCCTTCTGTACACACAGAAAAATTGGAGTGTAGACTGAATTTATGTTCTGCTGATGACAAGGAAAACTACATCTTCCACTTGAGCTCCCTGTTTCGTTACTAACATCAATCCTAATGTTCTCTTTTGCTGCTTCTGGTGTTGTCTTCTGTCCTCCTTAGCAACTTTGTTCATTTCTTGCCATATAGTGTCATGAATGTCTATAATCTTCACTTCAATTCCCCTTCCTGGGTTTCATAGAAAGTAACTCAGTTAATCACACCTTTGCAGGTGTGTTTCTGCATAGCTGCTAACAAAAACTTTCTGCCTTCAAGAATGTCATCTGCCTTTAGTTATTTCTTCCTAAGCCTTCTTCAAAGGGAAACACTTGAGACATTGTAGCACCTGGAAGGTTGCTGTCTTATCCATATTATTCCAGGGAGCATCAAGGGTAGGCACAGCACTGCAAGGGAAGGTGTGATGAGAGGTGGGGCAGGCAGCAGAGATCTCCTGTGCCTGCCTAGGGCCAGCCCAGCAGGCCTCTGACAGTGGACAGGGTCACCGGGAGTCCAGCAACCACCAGGCACGTCCACAGTGATGAGGCAGGTCCAAGCCCTAGCTGGAAGGTCAAGACCCAGGGTCAGTCCAGGTCCTGGCAGTCATTACTAAGGATCTTATTCGAATGGGATTTCCTCTGGATTTTGTTATTTCAGTACATTTTGCTAGGAACTGATTCTGCATTTTGAGTCAGATGGAAAAAAAGCTGAAGGAAGAAAATTTTCTTTGGTATGGGATTTGGGTGGCGAGGCTGTTATTCTTTGTCTCATGCTGTCTGGCTCAACTCCTGTATATGTATGTGTGTTAACTGAATGAAAATATTCTTTGTTTAAAAGAAGATTTTTATTCAAAAACAAACAAAAAAACCCCGTTGACTTACAGGAGATCCTTAAAGGAATATTAGAAAGCAAAGTCAAGAAGTTTCCAAAATAAATAAAATAGACACAAAAGGGGGCTGGGGTGGAGAGGGTAAAGACATAGTTTGCTGAGGTCATGGAGGTACTCAATGTTCGATGTGATTTCACTCATAGCAGTATTAGAGGCTACACACAAATGTTGGGAGTGGATTAGCATGACTTCTTGCTTTCATTCTGTGTATTCCACTTCCTTCATTTTCTCCATCTCTTTACCTTTTATACCACTGGGGAAGCCCAAAATTAGTAACTGAATTTCCTTTCCTTGTTTCTCATTTTAGATATAGAAGCTGGTATCAAAATAATCTGAGCTGGAAACTTTTTCCTGTCACACTCCAGTTTTTTTCTAGCGAACTATCTAGTTTTCTGGTCTTTTGATTTGCTTAATCTCTTTCAACATATTTCTGAACTTTTCTGAAGGTGTTGGGTCTCAAGCTTATTTCAGATTTAAGAGTAAGCTATTGGCCTCTTCTGGGAATGAAATCTGGCCATCTTAAAATAAAGGAATTTGGACTAACAGAAAAATGAATTAACTTTTATTTCGGTTTCCTCTGTCTCAAAGGGAATACATTTTCTTTCCTTTTTTTTTTTTTTATTCCTCTGAGAAAATTGAGATATTTTTGTTCTCTTATGATGGCAGCAATCAGTAAAAAAACAATTAGGACTGACTACAGTTATGTTTTTACACAGTTGTCAGGTTCAGAGTTTCTAAAACATGTATTCCTGAGGTTAAGCTCTCCAGGCAAGTATCTAGAGTTTCTAAGTTTTATTCACATTGAGGAAATCTGGGCCAAGATGCTTCAAATTTGGGTTTTACCTCATTCTCTGGAGTAGAATTAAACTTATTGCATGAGAAACTGGAAGAAAAACAGAAAGAGGTTTCCCAAATAGGCCACACAACATGTCTTTGATTACTAGGACCAGAGCACTTTCAAGCCATCTGAGGAGAGGCAAAACCTAAGAGAAGAAACAGCCTAAAGCAGTTCTCATAACACATCTTTATTTTTCCTCCTTTATTAAAGCAGACTTGGTTGCTTCCTTGTAACATTAGGCACTATTTGTCTTATTTTGAGAAATGGCTTATAAAATCAGCTTTAAGAATAGTACTCTGCACCATTTTCAGAGGGCAGGAGAATGCCTGCTAGAAAGGCCGGAGAAAAAAAGAGTTCTTCAGGATGGTTCTTGAAGGAAGGAAACGGGAGCAATGGTTGACCATTACATCACTTTTGTATGATTGCTTCATAGATAGTGGCATCTATCCACTTCTTTGCAAAATCTCTTGTAGACGGTTCTTGAATGAAAGGAGGAGGGGTCGTAGCTGTGCCTTGTATCCTCTTAGCCCTTTTCTAGAAGGTAGCAGGGAATGAAAATTTGACTCCTACACAATCCTTTCCATGATATGTGGCATCATGCAGTGGGGTGTATTTATTTTGTGTTAAGCAGAGTTTTTCTGTTACCTTTTGGTCTAGAGTACACAGTAAATGAACAGTAGTTTCTACAGAAAGCATTCTAACCAGAAGTGACAACCTTCTGCTGTCCCATGCCAACACAAACTGTGCACTTTCATAGTGCTGTGGAAATGAATGCATATCACTGTTACAACAACACATGTTACCAACGGTAAATTTCCAAGGCACCTGTCTGAACCCAGTGTTTCTCAGTACGCCTTGCTTTTTCTCATGAATTCTAGTGCCAAAATTGAGGAGCTGCAGAGTTGTAGTCATATTTGGGAGCAGATGGTCAAACCCACTGCTGTGTCCAAGTAGGCTGGTGGGCATAGTTATCTGATGCGTTTAGAGATATGATAGCAAGCCAAGCATCTCTCTTTACTCACCACCTAGGGATACACTCTCAAGTAAAGAGAGAACCCCCTCTGAGTAGACTAGTTGCCAGAGTTAAAAGCATTTGCTGAATGTTTGCTGAATTGTATTTGTCCCTAGAAATAATACTGTTTAATAGCCTCATTTTCACAGCTACTTTTTAAAGTGCATTCCTAAAAAGATGCTAAGTGTAAATATGTAAGCTTCACACCAGCACCATGCTGTATTTTGAATATTCCACAAGTTTTGCCTAAGAAGAGCCAGAGATCCCTGTTCCATGACATAATTGGACATCTGCTTGCTAGGCCAGCTGACTCAATTAATTCTAAAGGTGGTTCCTGGTAGGGAAGAGGAAACTACCATTGGCAATTTCCTGATGAACTTATCCAAGTGGGTATTCCCAATTTCTGTCTAACATAAGGCCAAAATAAAATTTCATTTTCTAAAACATGGTTCATTATTTTTTGCAATGCTTTCCAGACTCACAAATGTTACCACCTCCAGATCTAATTAATTCAGACCAGAAAAGCAGTGTGTTTGATCTCAACTTGTGGATGACATAGTGACTTGTCCAGTCAACAAGATGATAATTGGTGTTTACCTAATTCTATTCATAGAAACTGAGCACTACAAAATAGTAAGCCTTGCCTCCATTATACAACATGCAATTCTAGTATCACATCTGCTATTCTTCAAAATTGGACACTCTTATTCTGGAAGACATAACTCAGTACTACAGAAGTGAGTTTTGATATGCAAATATCACTCTGTAAATGCTCCCTGAAAATATGCTGCCTTTGAGGAAATGGTGGTATCAATTGATCAGCTTTTGTGCTGTTCAGAAGGAACTTAGCTACAAAAAAGTTTCTTAAGACTTCACAATCAAATCTGAGTATGAGTATTTTCCGACAGCTTAGGACTGAAATGTTTTATTTTAAAAATAGCTTTATCTAAGACTGTTTGTTTAAGGTAAGGTCAGGCCACAGCTGGAAGTGATAGAATCAGTTAAATGGATTTCAGCTACTGTTTAGACTTTCTTCCACAATACACAGAAAAACTATTGATTAACTGTGCAATTAGAATTAGACACCAAATTATGATTAACCTAAGATGTCAGGTGAGTATACCCCCCTTGCAGGACATCAAGGAGCACTTGCAGGAAGCACTTGTGAGAAGCCTGGTTACTGAGCACAGGATAATCTGTTGATCCATGCAATTTCCAGTGATACTCTTGTAACACAGACCAGTGAAAACTAGTTTTAGTTCATGAAACAAGCAGGTGCTTCCGAAAGTTACATTCCAGGTGCAGCTTTCTTGAAGCAAAAATCACTGTGAATATGCAAGAGCTCACTTTGCCTTTCAGCCCAACCTCACCACACATGACAAAACTGTGTGGAAAACTGTATAGTACAGTCTTCAGTACTGAGGCACATACTTTGGATTTGCTTTTATTGTGGTCGGCCAGAGCAAAGTTTGCAAAGCTCCAGAGAAAAATGAAAGGAAAATTGCCTCTTTTTCACATTCTCATGGGTTTGATTTCTTATCTTCGTTTATGAAATAAAACACCACTAACATTCAGTGCTTTGTCATTATCTGACATAACATTTGGCACATAAGAGAGAGCAGTCTGAGTCTAGCTGGCTAACTATATGCAATGGTGTTTTGTTAATTATCTTTATATTAACATATGTAATTATTATTATCATTATTGTTAGAGTAGGAATATTATTTATATATAAATGTGTGTGGTCTTAGTAGCTTTTGGTAATTTAGGACTATCAGCAGTATTACCACCCCACCGCACAAAGAAGTTATCTTACATGAGCTTAAGTATGATGTGTAATATTCAACTATAAGCTATCCCATTAGCTAAATATGAATCACTTCCATGCATTCTACAGAAGGACTAAGA